>CAUYQG010115595.1:0-15984 GCA_963574415.1 Tarsius wallacei | reverse complement strand
CCTCAGCCTTCCAAGTAGCTGGAACTACAGGCGCGCGCTACCACGCCCGGCTAATTTTTTGATTTATTGTAGAGATGAGGTCTCGCTAAGTTGCCCAGGCGAGTCTTGAACCCGCGGGCTCAGGCAATCCACTCACCTTAGCCTCCCAAAGCGTGGGATTACAGGCTGAGCCACCGAGCCTGGTTCCCAGTATAATTTTTAATAATTTTCTTCATTTTCTAGGCCTTATGCAGAATATTGAGTTCATATTCTGGGGTCAGTCTGTAATGACTCTGGGTATTTTAGTTGAGTAGAATCTGATAAGGGATAGTCTTTCATTTTAAAGATGCATTTTAGATTATTCTATAATTTCTCTTTCCTCAGGTTAGCCACTGTCTAGAGAGATTTGTGTATCTTGGTGTCTGAGATTTCACTGTGTACTTCTTCCTCTTTATCTTTTATAAACCTGTTCAACAGACTGCCTCAGTATTGATTCTCAAGCAATTTTGACTAATTAAATGAGTATCCAAAGACACTGGTTTTAGGAGAACAGGCTGTTGGGTTCGAGCAGTTAATAATCTCTAAAACCTAATATATCCAAAATATATGTCTTGAAATGCTCTAAGAGAGTAACAGAAAGGCGACAATGGATTATGACAATTGCCTACACTATCTCTCTAGATTGGAAATCCGGGAGGTTTATATTCACTGGATTTTATTTCCTTTATTTACCCATTTATTCACCCAAAGAATTCAGGAACCATGCTGCCATAGTTGAAATAGGTTATTTTTGTTTTAGTCTTGAGTCATCTAATTTTGTTCAACTTGCTCAATATGGAGGAGTGATTCATCAATAGGCCCGTATTGAAACCAATTATAGGTGAGGGTCACATCTGTAATTCTCTGATCTCATGGTTCAGAACTAGGCCACATCTCCCATTGTCTTCCTTGGAGTCCTGTGGAATGAACAGATGCACAGATTGAAGTCATTTAGTCTTAGAGAGGTGTCTTCATCTGCTTTTCCAATTTGACTTTGAATAGGACTAGGTTGGATGTATTTAGAACATGTTGAATATATATTCCTCCATATAGCTTAACCCACTGTTTCCGGCATTACTCACCACTTTACTGAAACAGAAGGAGAGGGAGAGGGAGAGGGAGAGAGTACTTTTTAGGCTTCTGTGGTTTTTAGAAGGTAAAAAGAAGTGCTTTTTGTTTGTCTACCTTCAGAACTTATTAATAGTCTTTTATTGAGCACCTGTCTTGCTGAGGACAGAAAAAAAATCATGTTCTTTTCTGAGGATTCTGAGCCTAGGGTGAAGTACAGGTGCAAAAATGTGATGATAGAATTAATACTGATGGAAAAAGTGGTCCACAGAACTGAGAAAAGTGGTCAGTGGTGATGACAGTGAGGAATGAGGGAGGAAGGGAGGGAGGGAGGGAGGGAAGGAGGGAGGGAAGGAAAAAGGGAGGGAGGGAAGGAGGAGGCAACCCAGAAAGACAGTGTGGGCAATTGTCATATTTCACTGCAGCCCTTCTGTTCCTCTCTTGGAGCTTCTCAAGCCATAGGTGTTAGTCATATTAAGTTTTAACATTTATTAGTGACTGCCCACACCCAACAACTTTATTCTCCTGAAACTAGAAATGTCCTGTTTCTGACTTTATATTTCCATAAACTCCTTCTGTGGTATACCAGAAACTAGAAAACTCAGTATACTTCTTTGAATACCAGCCTTGTTCCAGATTTTTAATGAGTGGACTACTCTCTCAGGCTGACCCCGGTCTCACTCTAGGTTGATCAACCAGTGTCAAGATTTGTCCACATGTACATGGCAGCAGAACTGTCCCAAGAATTGTCAAGAATCATTGTGCAAAACCTTCTGGACCAAGACTCGTGTCAAATCACAACCATTAAAACACAACAGTCTCCTGGCCTGACAGGATCCCAGGAGCACCCTGTCACAGCACTCACATGATGTACACTAAAAGTGGACATATTTTATATTCCAACTATACTGATTCGATTTCTACAAATTATGTGAATGTATTAAATTATCAAAGGTACCCTGAAAATATGTACATATGAAAATTATATATCAAATTTAAAAAATTAATACATTTTCAACTTTTCTTTTGGTAGAGCCATGTTATCTGTGGAGCAATTAATCTGCAGAAGCAATTAATCTGCGTATTGACTGATATTTACCCAGGACAAGGAAAACTATCATTACTAAATAAGATATGCAGAAAATATTAATTTACAGTAACAAGATTTTTGCAGCTTGTAATGTTATCAATTAATATTACTGACTGGCATTGGGAAAAATTACATGTAAATTTTACAAATTGGGATATAGAAATGCCCTTTTCAAGTGTCCATCATGTTTATCCCAGCTTCCAGAATTCAGCAATTAATCTAAAAAAGTAACTAAAATGGCACGTACAAGAACCATAGATTAATTGGTAAAGTTCATTACACCTGTATTTGTTATTAACACAAAAAATAATAGTTAATATTTATGGAGTCCCTCCCACATACCAGGCTTTATGCTAAGTACTTTATATGCTTTATATCATTTAATTCTAATAACAATATTACGAGGTAGATACTATTGTTATCCCCAGTATACAGTCATGAGCCATATAATAATGTTTTTAGTTAATGGCGGACTACATATAGAACAGCAACCCCATATGATAATAGTGGAGCTAAAAAAAATTTCTACCACCTTGTGACATAGCCATCCTGTCAATTATCTCAGCACAATACTCACATATTTGTGGTGATACTGGTGTAAACAAACCTGCATTGTCAGTCATGTAAAAGTATAACACATATAATTATGTATAGTACATAATACTTGATAATGATAACTAATGATTATTACTGGTTTAAGTATTTACTATGCTATAGCTTTTATTGTTATTTTAGAATGTACTCCTTCTACTTATAAAAAAAATTAATAGTGCAACAACCTCAATCAGGTCTTTCAGGAGGTAATCCAGAAGAAGGCATTGTTACCATCAGAGATGACAGCTCCATGTATGTTATTGCCCTGTGAAGACCTTCCAGTAGGATAAGATATGGTCTGTATCTTAGTTTTTAACAAAAAAGTTTAAAAAGCAAAATGAAATAAAATAAATTTAAAGTGGAAAAGAGCTTGCAGAATAAAGAGATATAAAGAAAAATATTTTTGTACAGCTGTAAAATATTTTTACATTGTAAGATGTTATTACAAAAAAGTCAAAAGTTTAAAAAGTTAAAAATTTTCTAAAGTAAAAACGTTATAGTAAGATAAGGCTAATTTACTATTGAAGAAAGAAAAATTTTAAAATAAATTTAGTGTAGCCTAAACCTTTAGTATAGTTACAAAGGACTAACTATAATGTACAATAGTTATGAGGCCGAAGTGGGATGATCACTTGATCCCAGGAGTTTGAGACCTCATTTCTACAAAAAAATCAATCAGATGTGGTGGCCTACGTAGTCCCGGCTACTTGGGAGGCTGAAGCAGAAGGATCACCTGAGCCAGGATGTTGAGGCTGTGATAGGTTATGATCATGCCACTGTACTTCAACCTGGGCTACATAGTCAAATAATAATAATAATAATAGTCAATAGTGATGATGATGATGATGATGATGATGATGGTGATGATGATAATGATGTACAAGAATGTCCTAGGCCTTCACATTCTCTTACCACTCACTCATTGACTTGCAGAGCAATTTCCAGTCCTGTAAGCTCCATTTATGGTAAGTGCTCCACTCAGGTGTACCATTTTTTATACAATATTTTTACTGTACCTTTTCTATGTTTAGATGTGAGAAATAAAGATAAAATCCTAAGTACCCAACTAACTGAGTGGACCTTCTCTGGGCCAAGGGGATCCCACAGAAACCTTGAAAACTGAGTTCTTGGCCAGCATAAGAGATTATGCCCCCTCATTACGCCCCCTCCCTTACTAACCACCAGTAGCCTAAAGGATAGACAAAAAGCAGCCCTCTCAAAAGACTCAATCTCTAATATCAACCAACTGCTCGATGCTGCCCCTCATTTTTTGCCTGATAAGAGACCATGGAGTGGTTCTGGCCAGTCTGTGAAGAATACCCAGTGAGTGTGTCCTTTGCTTTCCCCTTTGAAATCAGAGGGCCAAAAACTCCATCCTTAATCACTGACATTTTTTGTACATGCAACCCATGAAGGGGCATAAAGCTCAGTTATATATGTGCATGTTTCTTCTTTTGTAAATATGTGTGACTTCTCCTATAGCTTATTACATATGTCTATTCAGCCACTATGCTCAGCATAAGTCCTGTTCCTTTTGCCCCCCCCTCAAAGTGTCTGTTTTGGTCTCGGATCAGAGGCTGTGCTTCTCAGCCTGTCAAAATGGTCATCCTGCAGGCTGCAACTCTTTATGAGACATAAAGCCCTCCTTTCTGAATTTATACACCTCGTCATTATTCATATGTGTAGATGCACAAATACTAACCATTATGTTACGATTGCCTACATTATTCAGTACAGTAACAAGCTGTACAGGTTTGTAGCCGTAGGCTATCTCACATAGTCTGTATGTGTAGTAGGCCATATAATCCAAGTTTGTGTAATTATACTCTATGATGTTCTCATAATGATGCAATCACCTAACAACACATTTCTTATTGTGTGTACTACTAGCTGAGGTGGATTTTGTGTGGGCAATGAAAGAATTCACCAAGATAGTGGTGTTAAGAAAGGCGGATTTATGAAAGGGAGAGTACATTGCAAAGGGAGCAATGGCAGTGCAGCAAAGAGGGACTATCTACTGTCTGCCCAAAGCAGGGGCTAGAGGGAAGTTTTATAGAGCTGTGCTAGGGAGTTTTCATGTGGTGTCAAGGGAAGTTAACTATGTGTTGTGTATGCTATGCAAGGGGTCTGCACGATGGCTGATTGATTGTGGTGAGCTGTTTCTTGAGATACAGTTAATTACAGCTATGGTCAACTGCTTTTCTATTTACATCAGTCAGCTAAAAATTAGTTTACAGCAATTATTTAAAACATTTATGACTTTTACTGTGGTCAGTGAATTCTTTGTAAATTTCACCCTGAGGTTCCCTTTCTTCAATATAATTTACTGAATTGTTGGTGCCCTATTTGGGCCTAATATTTCTCCGCATTTCTCAGAACGTATCCCTGTTGTTAAGCAATGCATTGCTATATGGATAAGGAAACCGAGGATCAAATAATTTAAAGGACTTCATAAGATCTCACAACTACTAAGTGGTGGAGCTGGCATTCAAACTCAGCTCTATCTGTTCTAGGCCTAGGGTCTTGGTCCAATTGCAGCAAGTGAGGAAGGAAGGAAGGGAGGGAGGGAGGGAGGGAGGGAGGGAGGGAGAAAGAAGAAAGAAAGACCAGAAGTAGAAAGTAAAATTGAACCAGAAACTCTGAACCCATTTCTGCAAAATGTCAAAAGCTGATGACATTTGTAAGATCATAATAGTCTCTCTTCTCTCTTTCTCTAGGGCCTTACTAGATCACAAGTTGTCCTGAGTTGCCTATTTAAAAATGTTCTGTATTTAAATTTCTGATCAGCATGGTCGTGGTATAATATGAAATATACTTGGTCTTTGTCCCAGGTTCCTGGCACAGAGCTCCTAAAACCCTGCGAATTTCTTGAGTGATAGGAGCGTCTTTTGTTATTCGTAATGAGCCCATTTTGATCACACTTGAGTTAATGTTAATGAGATGACTTTAGGGTGAATCCCTAGATACACTCAGGCTGGAACAATCACTAGAAAGATCAAGTAATTAGAGTAACTTTCAGCTTCACTTACCAACATCCAGAAAGAGGAGGTGAGACTAGAGACTAAGCTCTATAAAAACTCTTAAAGAATGTGATTTGATGAACTTCTGCATAGGTGAACACATGAGGTTACTGGGGTGGGGAGTGGCACACCAGAGAGGGCATAGCAGCTCCACATACCCTCCCCTCCATGCCTTGCCTATGCATCCCTTCCATCTGATTGTTCCAGAGTTGTATCCTTTATACCATACTAGTTAACATAAGCAAAGTATTTCCCTGGGTTCTGTGAGCCATTCTAGCAAATTATTGAAACTGAGGAGGGGATTGTAGGAACCCCTAATTTATACCTAGTGGGTCAGAAGTATGGAGGGTGCAGACTTGCAGTTGGCATCTGAAGGGAGGACAGTCTTTCAAGCAACTTCAGGCAGATAGTTTCAGAATTTAGTTGAACTGTAGGGCACCCATCTGGTGTCAGAGATTTGCCCAGGTGTTCTGTGTGAGACTGTAGAGAAATAGTGTGTGTTTTCCAGAATGATATACAATCAAAGTTGTACAATCCGCAAAGTTGTAAAATCAGCAAAGATCGTAAATTATGGGCTGTTCTAATCATATTACCATGTAAACAAATAGTGCTGGCTGTTTTGACCCAGAGTTAGAGGGAAAATTATTTTTTAGAGCCTTGATACTATGTATACAAATTGCCTGAGTAATTTTTCTAAGTGAAATAAAGGATATTGCACAATATTTATTTATATATTTTCCCTTATTTATTTCTCCGTGCCATTTTTAATGTAGGGATTTTCACCTCCATTATATTCCTTCCCTAGAGAAAATCTGTGATGGCAGCAATATTCATTCTGAATATTTGGGTCAGAGTAGTTAAACAGAAAGGATCTTTTTGATGAAAATAGATGTATGAAAAGAGACATTAAAAGTGATTAACTGCTCTGTGTTAATTAGCAGTAAATTATCTGGAAATAAGCCTCTCAAAATTCACTGTCACTGAGTTTGTTATGACTTTATGTTAACCCAACTTCTTATTACAAACAACTGAATAACAAAAAACATATAGAGTTACATACAAAACAACCAGGTGGTAGAATTCTCTCATTTCAACTCATCAGTAGAAGCCATGGAAATATGGTTGTTGTCTGTTTGTTTTGTTTTTTGGTCCAAGTTGCAAGCCGAGCTGGTCATCTTTGCCCCTGAGTTTAGATTATCCACACTGGTGTTGTTATGTATTGATCCTTAATACTAGAAATACTATAAAAGAGACTTGGTCACACCACTGTGACTCTTGGAGGAAGAAACTATCTGTGTCTAGGAGTCAGCCTGGGACTGAATTCGCAGGAAATGAGCCATGACATATATAGGATGTGCATGTTGTCTATGGAGGTCACATGTTTCTGTAGGAAGCACTCAAGCTTAGGAAACAGACAGGATTGGGTTTGAAGTGTCAGTTTATCTCCCCTACAACTGTATTATTCATATAAAGATTAGAGGGAATGGTGTCTCTAATCACCATCTGACTGACATTTTGTCTGTCCTAGTGTACTGTATCTTCCCTGTAGACTCATCTAATGTAGTTGTCTCTGTTAAAAAAGACAGCTTGTGCCTATTCCTGATGACTTAAAGTTGCCCTTAAAATGATACTTGGAGGCTGCAAGGAACTGGAAATCAATAGAACAATCATTCCATTCATGCTACTTTGTTTTTCTTTAACTACAAAGCAACTTTGGAACTCTTTTTCTGGAATGGCCGTCAGAGCTGTTGTTGCGAGAATGTTGGAGCTTAAATTAGAGCAATGAACAAACATTAAATTTCTTGTTAAACTTGGCAAGAGTGGAAGTGAAATTGGGTACATGTAAGTCCAAGTTTATGAGGATAATGCCATGAAGAAAACTACAATGTACAAATGGATTAAATGTTTTTCTGGGGGGAGAAAAAGCGTAACTGATGAAGAGAGGTCAGGATGATCAGTAACAAGCAGAACTGACTAAAACATTGCAAAAATTGGTCAAGTTGTGTGTCCAAATGGTCAGCTGACTGAGAAGCATAGTGGACCAAATAAACATCGATAGAGAAACAGAAAAATCTTAACTGAAAATCTTGGCATGAGAAAGATGTGTGCAAAAAATGGTCCCAAAAGGGCTCTTGCATCATAACAATGCACCAGCTCACACAGCACTGTCTGTGAGGTAGTTTTTAGCCAGTAAACAAATAACTATATTGGAATACCCTCCTTACTCACCTGATCTGGCCCCCAATGACTTTTATTTACCCAAAGATAAAGAAAATATTGATGACATTTTGTGACATGACATTCAGGACATCAAAGGTATACAATGACAGCTCTGATGGCCATTCCAAAACAAAGATTTCCAAAATTGCTTTGATGGGTGGACTAGGCAGGCATCAGTGCATAGCTTCTCAAGGGGAGTACTTTGAAGGTGACTGTAGTGATAGTCAGCAATGTGGTATATAGCACTTTTTCTAGAATGAGACCGCAAGCTTAATTGTTAGACCTCGTATGTAAATATATATGTATTGTACATCATACTCACAGCCGGGTTACATTCATCACTTTTCTTGGGATTAAAAAGAAACAGAAATATTATAGGATCTTAATTACATATTATTTCTCTGGAGATTAGCTTCCCAACAGCCTCATATATTCACAACACAATTGACAAAGAGAAGTGTTTGAAAATAAGAAAAGACAATGAAAGGTGATTTCTTTTTTTATACGCCCCTTCTGGTTCCAAGTATGGCTTTAAGTATTCGCATCTTATCTATTTCTAAATGTCTCTGACTGAGAACTCTGACATTTAGAAATAGATAAGATGCGAATACTTAAAGTCACCAATAATAATTTGGAGGTTGCCAAGGACTTGTTTAAGAGGACTTAAAGTCATATATATATATTTTTAAAAAGACAATGAAAATACCCAACCATCACAACTACCCCTACGCCCCGCCAAAGAAAAGATGCTAAGAGCTGACTGCAAGTGCACTGACAGACACATGTGACAGCTGACAGCTCAACAAAAAAGTAAGAGCTAAGAAGACTTTAAAAACAGAGTACCACTATTTTAAAAAGTAGAGCAATCTGAGCCACTCAGCAAAGAAATAAACCCTATATACCTTGTCAGTGGTTACGGACATCACTTATAAAAGGATACTCCCCCCCCCCCAAAAAAAGGTAACCCTCAGCCATCAATAAATTATTATTGTATTTGACCTACTTTGCTTAAGAAAGCAGTGAAATATCTAAGATCATTTTTAGAATATGATCCAGAAAAATGTTAGAAATGTAAAATACTTGGGCACTTGAATGAAAAATCTCCCAATAGATAGAAAACTAATTTATGTTGACTAATTTATTCTGGGGTTATAGAGGTTTCATTCTTTGATAAACTCTATCAGTGAATCTCACAGCATTTTTAATATGTGCCTTTTTTCCTCCTATGCATGTGGCTAGTTATATTTAAGTTTGCAATTCTGAATACTATTCAAGTGAGAACTGTAAGTATTTCTTTGAATCGCTTCCTGTTCTAACCACCTGGATATGAAAGGAGACCCAAAAAACCCAGAATTTATTTATAAAAAATTGTGTATTTATTTTTACGTGTTTAAACTTCAGTCACCTTCAAAGTACCCTTCATTAGATGCAATACATTCCATTTTTTTCACTGCTCAAAATGATTTTTGAACTCTTCGATTTTGATGCCTTTTAGTGCTTCTGCTGTTTTTTGTTTCACCTCTACCACATTGGCAAAACGTTTCTCTTTGAGAACTTTTTTAACCTGGAGAAACAAAAATAGTCACTTGAGGCAAAATCGGGTGAATAGGGAGGGTAGGGAATGAGGGTCATGCTGTTTGTGGTCAAAAGCCACTGAAAACTCGCTGTGGGCAGGTGCATTGTCATGGTGGAAGAACCAGTCACCTGTATGTTACAACTTGGGGCGTTTCTTCCACAAATCGTGAGTCAACCTTCTCAAAACTTCCAGAAGAAAACTTTGGTTGACTGGTTGATCTGGAGAACAAATTCTGGCTTCCCTCCAAAAGATAATTCTGGTTTTTGGGGGTCCTCCCTTATACACAGTTAGTTGATCTTTCTTGTGATCTTACCAGATTTCATCATCATTGTATCTGTACATAAAGTACCTGGGATGAGTTCAGTGACACCCTGGATATATGACCTATGTAGGACTATAAAAAAAAGACACAACCATGTAGTATCAGAGCTGGTAGAGATTACAGATGTCTAATCCAAGAATTTTGATTTAGAGATGGAGAAATTGAGGTCCAATAGCTTTTCAAGGCACACAACTAAGATATCTTCAAAAGTGCCCCAGAACCCGTCAGTCAATTAAAAAATCACTATCTAGACTTGTAATAAAAGCTACTATTCAAATAATAAGAATGTAAAATAATCTCTATTAACTACTTTACAAATGTTCAACTAAGCATTTGCACTGGCAATTCATATTTTTACTGAAGGGAAAGTCAGATTTTTTACATTTGATATTTTAAAACATTATCTAAAAACCTGTATTTTTGCTGAAGGAAAAGAGAGACAAGAAAAACATTTAAATTCCTACTAATTAGGTTTGTATGATTAGTAGATTGTTTCTCAAACCATGCTCTCTGGCCAAGTTCCAAGGCACTGAGAGAGAGAAGGAAGAGGTGGGGGACACAAGGACTCCCAACTACTGAGCAACTCTTCAGCTATCTGCATTATTAAGTTCTGCATGAGATTTCTTCACTAGGAGAATGTATTGCTAGAAATAAGGTCTGAAAACTTTTTTTGTTTTTGAGACAGGATCATGCTCTGTTGATCAGGCTGGAGTACAGTGGCATGATCACAGCTCGTTGCAGGCTTGAAACCCTGGGCTCAAGTGATCCTCCTGCCTCAGCCTCCTGAGTAGCTAGGACTACAGGCATACGCTACCATGTCCAGCTAATTTTTTAATGTTTTGTAGAAATAAGGTTTTTCTATGTTGCCCAGGCTGGTCTCGAACTCATGGCCTCAAGCAATCCTCCCACTTTGCCCTCCCAAAGTTCTGAGATTACAGGTGTGAGCCACCATGCCCAACCCTGCAACACTACTTTGTATTAACAAAAGTGCTGGGTCCAATTCCTCAGCTGGATTGCTCTTGTTTCAGTAACCTGGTCAGAGCCTAGGTGCTCCCTAGGCTTTGTGTGCAGCCTCTCACTCTGGCCTTCCTCTCCTCTGCTCTTTTCCACCTAGGGAGTCTGGGAAATTTGCTGTCTCATTGCAACTGAAGATTTTGTTTAGGAGAGTTTATGTAGTGGTACCTTGCTGGGTAGATGAGTAGGTTCCCTTCACATCTGGTTCCAATATTCCGAGTAGTCTTCTAGGAATAAGCCATGCATAGCAATTGCCAGTCCAGTTACTTCAAAGGTTCCCTGTATAGTGTCATTCTGAAACATTGCATTTATTTAATAGTACTCTGTGGAAATTTATATAGAGACTATTTAAATTTTTTTTATTATGGTAAAATATACACAAAAAACTTGGTAGCTTATAAGCAATAGAAGTGTATTTCTCACAGTTTTGGAGACTGGGAAGTTCAAAGTCAAGGCATCGGCAAAATTTGTTGTTTGGAGAGGGCTTGCTTATTGGTTCATAGAGGGCACTTTCTTGGTATGTCCTCACATGGTGGAAGAGACAAACAAACTTCCTAAGGCCTCTTTTATAGGGGCATTAATTCCATTCATTAAGGCTCCCCCCTTATGACCTAATCACCTTTCAAAGGTCCCACCTCTTTTTTTATTTATTTATTTTTTTGAGTTGCAGTCTCACTCTGTCACTCAGACTGGAGTGCAGTGGCTGCTCCCGGCCACCGCAGCCTCGACCTGCTGGGTTCAGGCGATCCTTCCGCCTCAGCCTTCCAAGTAGCTGGAACTACAGGCGCGCGCTACCACACCCGGCTAATTTTTTGATTTATTGTAGAGATGAGGTCTCGCCAAGTTGCCCAGGCGGGTCTCGAACCTGCGAGCTCAGGCAATTCGCTCACCTCGGCCTCCCAAAGCACGGGATTACAGGCTGAGCCACCGAGCCTCTTAATACCATCACCTTGTAGTTAGGGTTTCAAAATATGAATTTCAAGCAGACACATTCAGACCTTAGCAATCCCTTATTAGACATCTGATTTGCAAATATTTTCTTCCATTCTCTCGGTTTCAGCTTCACTCTGTTGACAGAGTTCTTGGATGGGCTAAAGTTTTACTTTTATTGAAATCCAATTTATCTATTTTTGTTGTTGTTGTTGTTGTTGTTGTCTGTGCTTTTGGTGTCATATCTAAGAATTCATTGCCAAATCTAATGTTATCAAGATTTTTCTCTATGTTTTCTTCTCAGAGTTTTATGGTTTTAGATCTTATGTTTAGGTATTTGATCTATTTTGAATTAACATTTGTGTGTGGTTTAAGATAAGGGTCCAACTTCATACTTTTGCATGTGGATATCCAGTTTTCCTAACATCATTTGTTGAAAAGAATCTTTTCCCCCATTAAATGGTCTTGGCACCTTTGTTGAAAATAATTTGACTATATCTGCAAGGATTTATTTCTGAGCTCTCAAATTTGCTGCATTGGTCTATATTGTCTTTATTCCAGGACCAAACTGTCTTGATTACTGTGGTCTTGTAGGAAGTTTCAAAATGAGGAAATATGAGTCCTCTAACTTTGTTCTTCTTTTTTTCAAGATTGTTCTGGCTATCTGGGACAATTCCATATGAATTTCAGGATGGGGTTTTCTATTTCTGCAAAAAATACCATTGGGGTTTTGATGGAGACTGCTTTGAATCTGTAGATAACTTTGGTTAATGTTTCCTTCCTTCTGCTAGCTTTGGGTTTAGTTTTCTCTCCTTTTTCTAGTTCCCTGTGATATACAGTTAGATTAGTGATTTGATATCTCTATTCTTTTAAATTGTATGCAATTACACCTATAAATTTCCCTGTTAACATTGTTTTTGCTGAATCCCATAAATTTTGGCATTTGTGTTTTAATTTTCATACATCTCAGGATATTTTCTAGTTTTCCGTGTGTGTGTGTGTGTGTGTGTGTGTGTGTGTGTGTGTGTGTGTGTTTTGAATTGAAGTCTCATTCTGTCGCCCAGATTGGAATGCATTGGCACGCTCCCGGCTACCGCAGCTTCGACCTGCTGGGCTCTGGCGATCCTTCTGCCTCAGCCTTCCAAGTAGCTGGAACTACAGGCGCGCGCTACCACACCCGGCTAATTTTTTGATTTATTGTAGAGAGGAGGTCTCGCCAAGTTGCCCAGGTGGGTCTCGAACCCATGGGCTCAGGCAATCCACTCACCTCAGCCTCCCAAAATGCGGGATTACAGGCTGAGCCACCGAACCCGGCCCTTGTGTTGTTTGTTTTTTTTGACCCATTAGTTGTTTAAGAGTTTCTTATTTAATTTCCACATATTTGTGGCAGTGAGAGTGGTCCAACCTGGTGACATGGAATAAGGGCTATATAGAATACAGAGACTTTAAAGCAGTGATAAAACTGGTGGATATTGGTCTGCTTTTCATTATTGTCCTTTGTCAAGAATTCTAAACAATGTCAGTGACAAAATACTCTTTCTCCCCAAAAAACCTTTGTGGATTTAATAATCTAAGTATTCACTATAGTTACTTTTGAGTTTTAATAATATACACAAAGCTTGAGTTAATATCCTTATTACTTATCCCTTAATAATCATTGTATTTTACATAACAGTTAATTCAAAGAATTCTCTGTTATACATGCAGATTCTTTGGGGGAGGAAGAACACACATTCTGTTTTTTTTGTCTTTTTAATGATAGAGCTATTATTGTTTGTTTAGAATCTACAGATTATATGTAGGAATATAAAATACCACAGGGGTTAGAGATACAACCTGTACCCAAGAGGAGCTTAAAAATTCCAAACCAGTATTTGCCAACTGTGTGTCTTGACAAAGGCCTAACATCTGGGATCTACAAGGAACTCAAGCGTGCCAAAAAGAAAAAAGCACCTCGGTTTTATATTTGTCCTCCCAGGACTCTCTGATTCTTAAAGATGGCTCAGGGAAGCCCTTCCAGTATACTCACTCTGTACACGGAGAGCCAAAATCTGTTGTTCAGTTAGAAGACCCTGAGTTTGGGCTCTTCTTCCATTCAGTCTCAAGATATGTGTTCAATCTCCAAACCTGGGAGGCTGACACAGTGAAACTTCAGAGTCTCTTTAGCCCAAAGGCAAAATCCCAAACCAGCCAAGGCACCAGGACCCTCCAAGATATGCGTCAGGGGCTAACTCCAGAAGCAGGGACTCAGCAGACCAAGGATCATCCTGACTCCAGAAATAACTAGTTATGGAGCTTTGCAAAGCACTTTCTGCCTTTGGTTTCTTCATTTGAAAAACACAGATAACAATATCTGCCCTACCTCAGGAATTTTATGAATCTCCGAGGACATATTAGATATGAAACACACTAACACACACGCATACACATACACCACACACACACACACACACACACACACACACATTTAGAGACAGTCTCTATATATTATATTTGCATATATGTTAAATATTATATATATTTTATAATCTATATAATATGCATAAATTAGTGGCCACCACAATTAGTGACCCTTTCCTTTAATAGAATTATGAATCCCAGCCTTTCAGGGAGTCATCTACTATTATAACATCAGCCTAGTGTATCCTAACTGATATTGTATATACCTACCAGTATACAATTGAAAATGTTGAGTATTTGGAGGCATTACAAAATAACATACAAAAACACAGGTTGTAAAAACTTCCATGAAGGACAAGGACAATCTGTGATCCCATGATTAAATCAAGATAAGCAGTGAAAAAGACAGAAAGAGCCCTAGAAACAGTGCAATCTGAGAATAGTAGGTTTTGAATATACTCCATCTGCTCAAGTTATCGCAGTGCCAGGAAATAGTAGGAAAATATCCCGCTTTAGTTCAAGGCAGCCACAGTAGGGGAACGTTTTGTTAGGTTCTGGGAATTGGTTTAGAGGCTAAGCACGATTGCTGGCCACCCTTCTTACATGCAGGAGACTCAACTGGCACTGCAGTGGGCAAACTACGTCCCTGTCTGCTGATAAAGGTGTCTCATGGGGTTCTCCTCACTCAAGGAAGACTATTAGGAGACAAAAATGTTTGTACAGGGTGAGATGGAAGAATCACCTGAGCTCAGCAGGTCAAGGCTGCGGTGGCCGTGAGGGTGCCACTGTACTCCAACCTGGGTGACAGAGTGAGACTCTGACTCAAAAAAAAAAAAAATGTTTGGACATTGTTTTGCATTAAAAAAAAAAACTTCAAGATTGAAGAATGCAAATATCACCCTGGAATCCCAGAATTAGTGAAGACTTCTAAAGATGATCTGCTATAGAAACTTCTAAAAGAAGAAACTTGGAGGACATTATTGATTGCCTTCAGTAATATGTGAGAAGCTATTGTCTCTAATTAAATAGGAGAAAAGTAATATGAAAAAAGTCTAAAACAAAAAGACAAAAAGATGAGCTAAAAAGGAAGATACATGTAGTGAAGATGAATCCCAACAGACATGAAAACTTCAATAGAAGACAAAGGTAGTGGCTCATGCCTGTAATCCCAGTGCTTTGGGAGGCTGAGGTAGGAGGATTACTTGAAGGCAGGAGTTTGAGACCAGCCTGGGCGACACAGCGGGATTGTATCTCTACAAACTGCTAATAAAATATTAGCTGGGCTTGGTGGCATGTGCCTGTGGTCCCAGCTACCCAGGAGGCGGAGGCTGCAGTGAGCTATGATCATGTCATTGTACTCTAGCTTGGGTGATAGATTGAGACCTTGTCTCTAAAAGAAGAAAAAAAATTCAGTAGAGTCATTTAAATACCTTTCCAAAGGAATACAGAACAAAATGTCACTACGGAAAATGGGATGATTGATAAATATAAAAAATTTAAGATGTCTCCATGCAACCTAAAGGAAAGGTCAAAGAGAGAAAATAGTGAAGGATATAATAAATATAGGCAACTAAATAAGCAAGAACCCATCTCAGAAATATGATGATCTTTAGGAGGAACCAAGATACCAAGAGCAAACCAATGATGAAAACACTGACGTGAGGAATCATTTCCTTTTTTTAACATATTTTTTATTTTAAAATTGTGGGGTACAGTTAAGCGTTAGGTATAC
>CAUYQG010115593.1:0-10054 GCA_963574415.1 Tarsius wallacei | reverse complement strand
TAAGTTGGTTTTAAAAGCATTGTTTTATATCTTGGGATTTCAAGTTATTTGTATTTGGTAAAATAGCTCTATAGGACATTGTCATCTATAATTGCAATAGATTCCTACTAACTGATTTTCCTGCCTCCAGTTTTTTTGCTTTCTTAAACAAGACTTTTTAAAAGGACAGCTTTGCCTCACAGATTAATTGAGCCAAAAGTACACAGAGATCCCCCTTCTCCACAGCCTCCCCACGATCAACAGCCCCCACCAAAGAGGTACATTCGCTACCATCAGTGAACCTGCACTGACACATCATTGTCAATCAAGTCCAGGTTTACGTAGAGTTCACTCTTGGAGTCATACATTCTGTGGATTTGGACAAACGTATGTGTCTACCATTATAGTATCATATGGAATACTGCCACTGCCCTAGAAATCCTCTGTACTCCACCTCTTCATCCCTCTTCCTCCTCACATCTGGCAAACACTGATCTTTTTACTGATTCCACCATCTTGCCTTTTCCAGAATATCCTACAGTTAGACCATGCAGTATGCAGCCTTCTCAGATTGGCCTCTCTCACTTAGTAATATGCATTTAAGGTTCCTCCAAGTCTTTTCAAGCTTGATAGCTCATTTCTTTTTAATACTGAATAATATTCCATTGTCTGGATGAATTAGAGTTTATTTTTCCACTTATAGACTGACGGACATCTTGATTGCTTCCAAGTGTTAGCAATTATGAATAAAACTGCTGGAAATACCTGTATGCAAGTTTTCACATGGACACACGTTTTCAACTCATTTGAGTAAATACTAAGGAATGAAAATTCTGGATTGTATGGTGACAGTATGTTTAATTCTGTAAGAAACCACCAAACTTTTCCTCCAAAATGCCTCACCATTTTTCATTCCCATTGGCAGTGTAGAATGTGGAGCTGTTTCTCCACATTCTTGCTTGCATTTGAGGTTGTTAGTGTTTTTAATTTTGGCCATTCTAATAGGCACACAGGAGTCTATATTGTTTTACTCTTTTATATCATTGCCAAACATAAGTTTGGCCATGCTACTCCCTCACTTTCACAAGTAATAGCTTTTATTTTCCTGCATGTTAAAAGCACCACTTCTGACTCAACATATGAGACTCCTCACCCACTGGCTTCCATATTCACGCTGACCACGCCATCATCACACCATACCGGACACACGGAAATAGATGTGAATTGTCTCACAAACCGTGTTTCTCACTATACCAGTCTTCTTCCAGTACTTGGTGCGAATTTCCAAATAATTCTAGAAAGGTATGAACTGATATGTATGGTTTCAGAGTAGTATTTCTCTGAATGGTGTGAGTTCTCTTTAAGAATTTAAATCATTTTGTTTCTATACAAATATTTTTAAAGCAATCCTTACAAGTATTTTTCTTTCTGGTAGTGCTGAAAGCCCACGTGCAGAAAATCTGTTTCTGGAATTGAACATTTATGAGGTTCTGTGAACTATTTAAACACAATTTTAAAGCATTACAGAGTGAGGGAAGCTATCAGAGGAAGAAAGGGGAAGAATAGTGGGAACACCTGCCTCCATGTAAGTGGCGCTGTGTCCTCTGCCAGCCTGGATCTGGCCTTCACGGCCCCGACAAGCAAAGAGCAGCAGCAGAAAGAAAGTGAGGGACAGCACTCTTGATCATGTGTTGTGGGTTCAGGAAAAGACATACAAGCCTAGTGAAGGAAAGCCACAGAATCTTCTGCCTGAGATTTCACCAGATTTGTTTGTCATGTTTCATATGTAGTTTTGCAGAAAGCCAATAAAATTAATTGAATTCTTTTGAGTTATGCATACGTACTTGTGATTAAGTCACTTAAAATGAACCATCATACATTCATTTAGCAAGTTATTACCATAGAGATTTTTACTTTAAAACTTTATAAATAAATACATTTTATGATTACTTTTCTATGTGCTCTTGTTCTAGCAGTAGATGGTGTCTTTAAGAATTATAAATGATTACTTGTTAGCTATGATATGAATCATAAATAAAATATTGGAAGGCACAATACTATCCTACAAAGGCTCAGTGAGACAACTAGTACTTAAAAAAATGTATCTTTCTATTTAGAAAACAAATCACTCTGCTTTAAGGAAATGTTAAATCTAAAAAATGTTGCGTAGGAATTTTGTATACTTCCAAATAGTGCACACAGCTCATTAGCATAAGGGTCTTCGGTGAGTCAATTGTTCATCAATTTTGGTATCTTTTAATGTTATGATGAATGGTTAAGTTGCTCACAACTTCATCAAAGTCACCTATTTGGGGCTTGGTTTCCAGGTACCAAGGTCTGGAGTGAAAACACCACTGAGTTTTCTCTCTGTGTGCAGTGACGCATCAGCCAATCACACGGCTGTGGGCCAGATGCAGCGAGGGGCCAGACACACCTCACCACCGCCCCCGCCCCTCCCCGCTGCCACATGCCCAGCAGGAGGGGACCGGTACTCACAGCTGGAGAAAATCAGTGGGCAGGAGTGCTCGTCCATGGGAAAGTTGTGCAGCTGCAACTGGCACTCAGCGTTGATGGTCAGCCTGTGGGAGAGGCCAGGGTCACTCTTGGTCAGCAATGACAGCACAGGGCCAGTCAGTGCCCACAGGTGGGCCCAGAGAGAGTGGGCTGCTCAGTCACTCAGGGTATCACACGCCACTCACTCTTGGCCGCAGCACCAGCCAGTAGAGACCGTGTGGTTGCTTCTGTGCTGCGTTAGTGTTTTGCTTTAACTGACTATCAGTAGCAGAGAAAATTCCGGTGAGTGAACTTCTAGCTGTGTCTAGAAATGCAAGCCAAGTCAGAGAGTAGACAAAACCAACTGTTGTTCATAATTCCTTGTTTTTGAACTAAATCCTTCCTCTGTTTGGACACGGGTGTATTTGTCTACACACACGAATAGGTATTGTGCCAAATGAATCCACCTGTGGGGGCATTTCCTATCTGGACACCTGCCCCTGTTGCACAGACAGGTGGGGCTCTGCTAAGTGGCTGCACTGCATCCTTCCCCATAGACAGCCGGGACTTCAGAGTTTCTGGAAAGGAGCCAGGACCAGCCCTTTCTCCATTCTGGTTTGCTGAGGCTCACTGCCAAGTTCTGGGAGAAGAGCAGAGGGAGGAGAAGCAGCCACAGAGCAGGGTGGACACAGGAGGATGGCTGTGTATCAGAGGCAGCAAGACAGTGTCAGTGCAGGGGCTGGACACACCCAGGACCCTAAGTCGTCCATGAGGGTGGAGTGTAGGGCCCTCCAGAGTGCCATCTGCTCAGAGGACATCGAAAGAGAAGTCTGCCCGGGCCCTAGTGCTAGGAAGACAGGCTGACAGAGGCTCGTCGCTGCCAGGGGATGGTACTGCTGTGTGTTCAATTATATTCTTGTCATCCTAGCAGATACTTTGGAGAGGTGAGTTCCCAAGGGTGACAAGTTCTCAGGGGTGATTTGGGGCAAGTCACTTCACTTCTTGGAATCACAGTTTCCCTCACCCGTGGGTTCTGGGAGAACTGACCTGCCTCCAGGAGGACCCATTACAGGAGCATTGCCATTTCCATGGGGATGAGCTGGGGATCACCCACTTTGCCCTTTTGCTCAAGGTCTCAAATGTGGCTCTAACTACATTTGTTAATTAGTGCTCCAAGATATCTGGCTTTTTCTAGCTGGGCGAACCTGTGCAGTAAATATATTGTAATAATTTTTACAGCTCATTTCTAGCAGAAATGATTTCTGATGAAGAAATGAGTTTATATTCTTTGTTGGTCATTCATATGCTTTTATTTTTATGCCTGTGATGTTGGGACACACTTTTTCAGGATGCTCTGGTATATTAAACATGAGAAAGAACAGAACTTAGAGCTGCAAGCAGTGTCTCTACGACAATTTGACTAGGAATCCAAAATTAGACCATAAGTAATTAAAGATCCAGGCAGCATCTTACCTTAAAGTATAAAGGATTTTCCCATCATTCCAAATCCTGAGAAGCTGATTGGGTGTGGTGATCCAGTGAGCCTCTGCAGTTTTAGAATTGCGGAATATCGTGTCTGGGATCCATATCAACCCCACCATGTTGCTGTTCAGAGTGAGAATCTTCATTGTGCTGTTGAAGCGGAGGCGACTGTCTGTCCAGGTCTGAGCAAAAAATATATCAATTTGGTATTCCTGAAACAAAGCAAAAGCAGAGACAAGGCAGTTCTATGAATACATGTTCTGTACACTTTGCTTTTTTTTTCCATTTTGTTTTCCCTCCATGTTTACAGCCTCAGCTCCCCAGTTCTCTTTCTGTTAGTGCTTGGCTCAACATAGCAGGCATCCAATAAATGATCATAACATGTGTGATGTAATGCTTTGTCAGCCTTATATCACAATAAATCTATGAAGTGTGACTTGGAGTTGAGAGAGACTACAGAACATATTTCAGAGTTTGAAGGAAGGCTCTAAGCTCAAAGTCCAAGGTTTGACAGAGTGTGACCTTTTGAAGTTTGCATTCTCTAATCTATAAAATGGAGAAAATAACAGTGTCTACCTCCTAAAAGTGTTACAAAGAGTGAACAAAGGATTAAACGAGCAGCACTTAGTGACTAGCATAGAGCAAGTGACTTATACATATTAGTTCATATAAAAATCATCATTTTTCCCTGAGTTTTCTCAAACAACACAAACGAGAGCAAAAAGAAATGCAAGAAGCAAACAACAACCAAGTACTATGGAGAGGCCAGCCACCCAAGCCAAGTGCTGACCCCACAGCAGACAGAGACAGAAGAAGACATCTAGTATTCATAGTGTCCACTAAGACTGTACAGCGATCATTGGATAATTAAGATGGGCCTAATACCATTGGGGGACTCAAAAGAATCTCTCTAGACTGGGCCACCTCAAAGACCACTTCCCTAATCACAGATTAAAGAGTCATCATCAGGTCCATGGTAAGAAGGCTGCAGAAGCTGATTGCCAGAGATCTTTATGTTTTTCATAGTTTTACTTTTAAAGTATGAATTCAGCGATTGTCAACAAATCCCACATTTATCCATTCCACTGAGATTTCAATTAAAGAAACTTTCTGTGGCCAGGCTCGGTGGCTCAGCCTGTAATCCCAGCACTTTGGGAGGCTGAGGCAAGTGGATTGCCTGAGCCCATGGGTTCGAGACCAGCCTGGGTTACTTGGCAAAATGTCATCTCTACAATAAATTTTAAAAATTAGCCGGCGTGGTATTGTGTGCCTATACTTCTGGTTACTTGGAAGGCTGAGGCAAAAAAATCGCCAGAACTCAGTGGGTCGACGCTGGTAGGGCCATGAGTGTGCCACAACACTCCAGTCTGAGCAATGGCGTGAGACTCCAACTCAAAAAAAAGTAATATAAGTAATATATCTGACAGTTTATATATAATTCAACTGATCTTTCATTAGCTAACCCATTCATTCATCATTCCTTTGCTGCACTGACTAAGCCAACCCTGCACCCTGCAGGAGACCCAGCAACGTGCCAATAGGAAGCCACACCCCCTCTTAGAGCTTATATTTCACCCAGGGAAGACAGGTCTTAAACAAGCAGTCTGTTGATCATACATGCTTTGCAGAAAAATAAGGCAGTTTACGAGTTAGGAGACAAGTTAGAGAAAACTATCTAGGCGCCAATGTGGAGTCAATGTAGGAGTCAAGTTAGAGTCAATGTGGGAGGAACTGAGACACAGAAGGCGTGAGTCTTGAACACATGCTGGCACATCTGGTGACCAACAGGAGGACAGAGCTCTGGAGCACGTCCTCAGGTAGTCTACCCAAGAGCCTCGACCAGGCGCTTTGGGCATAGCCAAGTCATATGATGTCCTGGCAACCAGGCTGTCCTCCTGAAGTCCATGTTTCTGCCTAAATATGCCTCTGGGGATGAATGGCATCTGCTTCTTTCTCATGTTCCAAAATGTGGGCACACGTCTCTCATGGACAGACTCAGAACCCAGAGCCACACAAAGTATGCACACATGTGAGTGAGTGTGTTAGTCCCTGGTGTGCAATCTGGCGTGTGCTGACTGATGCAAACATGGGGTTCCAAGGGTGCCAGAACAAGACTAAAACAGGCAGTGCTGGCTTAGGGCTCAAAAGCAATGCAGGGCTGGAGGCTGGACACCTGGGCCACGCACGGGTGCAATGTCTGGCAAAACTGACTCTTGTAACAAGACCGAACACACGTCTCATGAACAGGTAGCGCTTTGGGTGAAAGTTAGAAAGGAGTGTTAATTAACTGTGCCAACTGCTGTTCCCTGTGCTCGGTAAGTTGTCACAGGAAAGAACTTATCTCTGAAAAGAACCGGGCAGCTTGAAGCAGTTGTGAAAGAGAAGAGAAAGATGCACACGCTCAGGGTCCACAGGGCTCAGGGAGGGAACCTCAGCCCCATCAGCAAAGCAGAGCACGGAGACAGTGCTGAGTGTCAGAAGCCTGTTAAACAGCCTGGCAGAGAGAACCAAGTCTCTGCTAAAGCTTCTGAGGGGTTACAATCTTTAATTATGCAAATATTGTTCTAGAAAAAGAGACGAGGCTGGTACTGAAGGCTGGCGAGGCCGAGTAGCTCGCACTTAACTGAGGAGAGAAAGGGCAAGAAGAAAGCCAGGAAGGGGAGGAGGTGGCCTGCTGCAGCAAAGGATGGAGTGGGCTCAGCGTTGCACTGGGAGATCTGGACTGGAGCTTCAGGAGCCCCACTTCACAGGGTGAGAATGGCTAGGTCCTGAGGGAGCTGTGACAGGCACCACAGCCAGGGAGAGAGTGCTTATCTGAGACTAAACGCATCTTTGCACACCTGTCTTTCAGGGACAAACAGCAGCCAGGAAGACCTGCTTTGACCCCAAGGAGGCTTATTCTGCAGGACCCACTTTACCATGACAAAAAGGTTAACAGATGGGAAGGAGATCTCAAACAATGGACTCAAGAGTCAGAAGAAAACAGTCCTCCGGAGCCCCGCCTGGGAGGAGAGAACACCCCCAAACCAGGGACAGAGCCCACTCAGGGGCCGCCCAGGGGGTCTCAGGGTTGCTGCATACCCGTGGTTGACTGTGAATCTCCTGTCCCTGTCTCATCCTGTGTACCCACTGCATGTGTGGGGCGGGAGGACGTTAAGTCTATGCCTGCAGTGGATGTTTTATTGTGTCTACATTTGACTAAATGTTGGAGAAACACTTCCCACCCACAGAGAAATATTTTTATTTCTCTCATAAATTTTCTTTGTAATGGCACTAATCATCCTTCCTTTCTGCAAAAGAAAAAAAATGCTTACAATGTCTAACCAAAAGTAAACATTTTATATAATTCATTAGTAGTTATGAAATAAATGTGTCTGAAATACTAATAAATGTAACAGGTAAAAATTGTGCAGAATCCCCAGTTTAAACTATCATGTTGGTGGAGAGCCTGTGTTCATTATTTGTTTTAGTAATTAAGGAGCTTAATGATTTCTAAATAAGTCATAAATTACTTTTGCATGTGGGGCATTTTGACAAAGCAGGAGAAAAATTGTGCATAATAATGTCCATTTGTAACTTCTAAAATAATTGGAAATTATTTCCTCACACTTTTCTTCCTTTCTTTACCAAAAAAGAGGGCCACGTGAAAAGAAAAGAATAGATTAATAAAGTTGGGGACTTTGAGATTCTGGCTGTGAAGACACTTCCTGAGTGTGGGGAGCATAGCTCCTCTTTTCCACTGGGGCCTCAGCCTGCTGCACACTGCTAGCATGAGTTACATGACCACATCGGCACCAAGCCCTAGCAGCTTTTTTTATGAAATGGTGTAACAGAAACAGGCCAATTCAGGGTTGTTCAGATCGCATTCTAAAGATGTACATTATACAGTAATTGGACTAAAACCATTTTTATTTCTTCCTTCTCAGGTATGGGAGCATCACTGAAATATTTCTTGTGTGTATGTGCATTTCCTCAAAGTTGTCCTGGGAAACCTGGTTTTGACAGTCAACCTCCAGTTTTCCCCAGGGAGGTCCACACCCTGCCTCTGGGGACCATGTCCCCTCTCCATATGCTTGAGCCCTCCCTGAGTCAGGTTCCTTCCTGCACTTTTCCCAGTCTGCTCCAGTCCCTCCCCTCAGAGAGAGGCCTTCACCCACTCCTGTTATCTGGGCCCTACTCTATGCTGGGCACTGTGTGAGGTTTATATAAAGATAGATGCTGCACTGCTGCCTTCAGGACCCTGAAGAAAGATGCCACGGCAGTGTCTGGGGCCCTTTGGGAAGACCCTGCCCCAGGGCAGAGTGGGGACCTGCAGACAGTGAGGGCCACCACACAGACAGGGAGCTCTATGCAGGCCAGCCGCGCCTGGCCTCAGCCCATCAGCCATAGGTGATGAGAGGAAGGGGTGTAGCAACCGGGAAAAGCCATATCAGAAGGGAGAGGACTGGGCCCACTCCAGGCAGGGCAGATTGCAGTGGATCAGTGACAAGTCCCTGGAGGCACAGAAAGAAGGGACCCCATGAGGCAACAGATGGGCATATGGCTCTCTTATTTTAAAACCTCCACATGCCAATGATTCTCTATGCAAATTGGAAAAAATAATTATTCATTCATCATTTTTAATTATATCACAAAATCTATAGTTCATACTCAAGACATTAGAGTCATTTGTCCTTAATAAATTATTTAGCCATCTTCATTAAGCAATAATTTAAAGAACTACTTGAAAGTTTACATATATACATATATACAAATATATATATTGACAGGTATAGCTAATCAATAAAGAAAACAGTTGTATCTATATACAAATTTATTTTTAAAAACATGCCTGGTCATGGATCGAGTGAGAATATGAAGTAAATATCATGTCCTCAATAGCCACGCTTTGGCTTTTTTCTATTGCTGCATATTGGCAGAGATGTCTGTTAAAACCCTTGCTTAGCAGAGAAGAGCAAGAGCGGGGAGGCGGTCAGTGGCTACCAGTCAATCTCTAATTCACTAGTGCTTTGCAATTTAGCAAAATAGGTGTTGCTGTTCATTTTAAAAGTTAATGCGAATGATTTGCTTTTCCACCATAAAGTACACCTTCACATCAATATATATAGGTAAATAACTACGCAGAAATGTATGCTGAGATAGATAGATATGATAGAAGGATGACAGATGGATAGATAGATGATAGACATAGATGAATGATAGATGATAGAAATAATAGAAGGATGACGGATAGATAGATGATAAATGACAGACATAGATAGATGGATGATAGATGATGGATAGGTAAATAGACAGACATAGATGATAGATTATAGATGATATACATAGATGGATGAGAGATGATAGACATAGATAGATGATAGATATAGATGGATGATAGAAAGATAATAGATAGATTGACAACAGATAGATAGATATAGAGAGATGACAGACAGATGATAGACAAATAGATGATAGATAGATGACACATAGATAAATAGATGATAGACAAAGAATGATAGACATAGATGGATGATAGATGACAGATAGATGATAGACATAGATAGATTAGATGGATGGAGAGAGAGGGAGAGAGAGAGAGATGATAGGTAGATAACAGATAGATAGAAACAGGCCCCTGGGGGGCCTACCAGCTATTGGAATTGCTAGGCCCAGATTCTTTTTCTTTTCTTTTCTTTTAAAGATGTGGGGTACAACTCAGGATTAGGTATACAAATGTTCATTATGCAGGTACCCTTGCTGGTGAGGTGTGCCCCCCTCCCCTGGCAGTTTCCCACTACTGTCAATCCCTTTCTTATAGTATTATGATAATTGTTCAATGTTCACTTATGAGTGAGAACATATGGTACTTTACTGTTCTTTGTTTCTGTGATAAAGCACTGAGTATGATAGACTCTAAATCCACCCAAGTTGCTTGAAAGTCCATATGTTTATCTTTCTTTATGGTTGCATAATATTCCATTGTATATATGTACCACATTTTTTTTACCCAGTCCAGCTTTGATAGACAGCATGGTTGGTTCCATTTTTTTTTTCTATTGTGAATAGAGCTGCAACAAACATGCATGTGAAGGTATCTTTTTTGTAGAATGATTTGAGT
>CAUYQG010115590.1:0-19703 GCA_963574415.1 Tarsius wallacei | reverse complement strand
TGGGAATATACCCTGAAGAACTCAAATCACTTTATAAAAAAGATACCTGCACTCGTATGTTTATTGCAGCATTGTTCACAATAGCAAGAACCTGGAAGCAACCTTGCTGTCCATCAAAAGAGGACTGGATTAAAAAAATGTTGTACATATACACAATGGAATACTACACAGCTATAAAAAAGAACGAAATCATGAATTTTGCAGCAACCTGGATGGAACTAGAGTCTATAATACTGAGTGACCTCTCACAGAAGCAAAAAACTGAGTATCACATGTTCTCACTCATATAGTAGACCTTGATCATCCAAGGTATTACCATAAGAAAATGACTGACAGTGGTGGGAAACGATGGGGGGGGTGGAAGGGATAGGGGAAGGGATTAATGGCAGTAAATACCTGTCTGGGGATGGGGGGACACTTCTTATCAACAAGGGTGCCTGAACGAGACATATTTGTGTACCTAACCCTTAAATGTACCCCTCAATATCACAATAAAAAAAATAATAATATAAAAAAAAAATTAAACAACTGAGAGAGATTTTTGTGTGTGCGTGTGGAGGGGGACATCTAAAAGGCGTATGGGGAAAGTTAATATCCAATGACTATATAAACATAAAGAATTATACCCCCCAAAATCTAAGTCATTCAAATTCTAATTTTTTCTATGTTTATAATTTTTCATAAAGGAAACTTGGGTACGTGAATTAATTATACCTAGTCCTTACCCTTGAAAAAAACTCTAGTAGAAGTATAATTTACAGTGCTCCAAATTAAGGACATTAGTTGTGACCCATGATGATTTAGTCTGAAAAAAAAATACTTAGTGCCAAAGTATTGAAATCTGTTAGCATTTCCCTTCTAAAATGGCAATGAATTATTCTATCATTTCTGCTGATTTTGTTCACGTCAACAGCTCACTTCCAAGTGTATGCTATTCAGTAAAAATTGATATGCCATAACTAACACTTGTCTGGGGTCTGAAAGCAGGTCAGAAACGAGTCCGGAGACAGATATTTTCGTTATCTTTTGAGTTGAGCTTTCACGGGAAGTGATGCATGAGTGTACTTGATCAAAGCCAGCTCTGTTATTAAATAATAACAGAAGTCTTTCTTCTAACTAGTTGACTGTATCTTTTCTCTCTTTTTTTAGTACACATTCCTATAAATGTGGCAAGAAAAAGAAAACTCAAGTTTCTAGCTCTCACCTTTGAGGCCCCGGCCAGCAATGGAAGGAAGCGCTATTCAGAAGCAGACTCTCTCTGCAAAGCTGTGCCTTGGACAGACTGCACGTGTTCACTTCTGCTATGTGATACTGGGCTGTTCCAGGTGTTTTTAATACTGTACAAAGACATTCAAACTATCCAGAGTATTTTTATACCATGTTGGATGAGTTGGGGCTTATAGGGCTATTGGAAGTTTCTGGGAACACTTGATACGCAGCTGGTTTAACAATGAGCCTGTTGGGTGCACAGTCCTTCCTGGAGCTTTTTGTTGGGGTGGGGCAGTGGCCTCTGACCATTAGGCTGCAGGGAGATGAGAGAAGCTCCCCACCCAATGCTCACAATGGACCCTTCAGAAAGTTAGGGTGTGCAAACCAGGGACTTGGGGAGGGTTGACAGGAATGGGGTCATCAGATCTGGTCAAGGAATTCAGCCCTGAACTGAGTGTTCTGGGGGTTCCGTGGGGAGGAAGGTTTGGGAATCCTGCTAATGAAGAGACGCCCCTCGGGCTCTCAGGCCACGAGTGCTGAGGCATTGTGGTTTCTGCCCACCGTGAGTCCCAGAAACCTTTGCAGCATAGACAGGTCAGATGTCCCTTGCATCCCCCTGTTCTGCAGCCTCTGGGATTCCAGACATGGCTTAGACCTCATTCCTTCAATAGGAACAGATCTGCTGTACAGTTAGAGGATTTGGCTCTGTCGTTTATAAAACCAGATTGTGGTCCCGAGATTCTTTGAGACATTCTTGGTCCTCCTTCAGTGGACACCCAGAGCCACAGATTTTCTTCTTTGCTGAACAAAACCCATGGATTATGATCCATGGGTCACAGGATTTTAAAAGTAAAAGGATATTTATCTTATATCCATGAACTCAGTTATGATAGCACCTGGGGTCAAGAGTGAGGAACATGGACAGTTCATCCAATCCTGGCACTTTTGACTTGTCTTAGGAAAAAGCTTACATTTTAATTTTTTAAAAAAGGTCAATGACATCCATGCTTACAGCAACTTTATAAGTGACTTTATAGAGACTGATGAGGGATTTGGTCTTTCTGTTTTATCAAGATGTTTGAGATGAGAAACTTGTGAGTTCTGCTTTGTGAGCTATATTCATTATATTTTCAGATTCAATATATGAGTTTTATGCCGAGTTTTTAAAAGAAATACTTTATGTGGACAGGCAAAATGGGTTCTAAAGGGAAGCCTTGCCAAGAACATTTCTCTGAAGAGCAGATGACAATACATACGACATGTGTGCTGATTGTACAATGAGCTTCTTAACCCTTCAAGCACAGCAGAATTGAAGATGAATGTCCTACTTGGCAACGAAATACACACAGCTCTTTGCAAATGTTGGGCTGTGTGCACTGCCTACTCATAGACACTTGCATTTTTGCTTTTCTCTGCATTTCTTGGCTATAAGATGACTTGCTCTTTAATATCATCACTTTGGATCTGTATTCTGAGTGGATATTTTTGTTTGGTTACAATAAAAAAAATTTAAATTGTAAAATATGTACATCTGTCCCTTCTCTAAACATGTGTCACTGTAAAATATCTTTCCCACAGAACAGTGTGTGCTACAGACTGTCTCGCATCTGGACAGCCCATCCGCAATGGAAAATAAATGATCCACCTTCGATATTCGTTCATTGTTCCTTTACAGGCTCTTGGCACCATTCCTAGACTCTAATGTGACCCAGAATAACATGGCAACTTTTAGCCGGTCTTGTGAAATACATGTCCAGTGGCTGGTTCACTCCACAATATGCAACTCTCAATTCTGTGTCCCCCCGCTCCCCGCCCCCCCCCCCCCCCCCAGCTGGGCTGATGTAGAGTCGTCACTAACAGATTTCACTCCCAGTAACAGAACTGGTTCTCATGACCCCCATCCCTGTTGCAGCTTTGAGAACATTCATCTCAGGATCATAAATAAAGACATTATAGATGTGTGTCAAGCAATCATTATCCGATGAGGTAAATGTGTGGGTGAGTGACTGAGACTTCTTGGTTCTCCTCTCTGTGACCTTACAGTCTTCTCAGTCTTTGTGTGTGTGTGTGTGTGTGTGTGTGTGTGTGTGTGTGTGTGCGTGTGTGTGTTTTGAGTCAAGGTCTCATTCTGTTGCCCAGGCTGGAGTGCAGTGGTGTGATAATAGCTCACTGCAGCCCTGAACTCCTGGGCTCAGGTGATCCTTCTGCCTCAGTCTCCCAGGTAGCTGGGACCACAAGCACATGCTACCATGCCTGTATAATTTTTTGAACTTTTGGAGAGATAGGTTCTCACTATGTTGCCTAGGCTGGTCTTGAACTCCTGGGCTCAAGCCATCCTCCTGCCTCGCCTCCCAAAGTGCTGGGAGTGCAGGCATGAACCACAATGCTCAGCTGCTTCTCAGTCTTTTATGCAACTATTTCTTTTCTATTTTTTAGAAGAAAATTTGTTTTGTTTTTATACACGTCAAATAAATACCAAAATTTTAAAAATATGCCATCAATAATGCACCCATAAATAAAAATTCAATCAATAACGCCACCCCTGAGCCCATCACCCAATTCAGGTAATAGTCAAAAGAAATTGACAAATGTATCATTAGTATAAGGAGTGTTAATATAACTCTTTCAGTATAATCATGTGCCACATAACCACGTTTCAGTAAAGAACCAACCGTATCTCCAACAGTGGCCCCATAGAATTATAATGGCTTATCATCTGGTGATTTGTTACAATTACCTACAGTGTTCAGTGTGGCTACATTCCGTATAGCTTTGTAGCCTAGGAGCAACAGGCTATAACAGACAGTTTATGAGGGTTGTAGGCCATAATATCTAGGTTTATGCAATGATTTCTTATTAAAAAAAGAGCTAAGTCATTGCAGTCTGTCCATTTAAAATTGGTAGGATGAACAAAGAACATGAAAACGTTGAAGACCAAACCCAAGATTAACTCAAAGTAAGTACAGAGTTTATTTTCAACAAATGGCAATAACCATGTGGCCTTACTATTACAGAATCCAGCAGTCCAGGAACAGGAAAAATGTATACATAATAATACAAAAAATGCAGAGGCGTGGCAGTAGGTGGTAGCTGGGGACAGCGTCTTGGTTTGGTGACTGTCGGCTATCTCCAGCATGCCAAGTTCCCTGCCCACGCTCTTACTGCTAGACAAGTTGATGCTTTCCTTTGTCTCCCATCCAGTTAATTATTTTTCATCACTCCTTCAATCCAAGGAACAAACCTTGAAACACGGACATAGACACCAGGCTTATTGGGGCGTGCACAGCCAAGACCCCAAGAAGTGACTCCTTGCAAAATGTATTTGTCCTTCTCAAAGCAAACCAGGGGTCCTCCGCTGTCACCCTGCACAGAAGGAGGGAGAATCCATGTGGAGTTGAAGGTGCCATCCTTTGGTTATGGGATGATATCCTGCTATTATCCATGTGCATGTTTTCCCAGTATTTGAAATCAGAAAGGAACTACTAATGCACTATCTGAGCATCTGCAGTGTTTAAGTACTTAGCATGGTATATTTCGCAAAACCACACCATTTAGTTTCCCTGGGGAAAAAAATCCTGTATCAATCCTGCCCTCATCCCCTCCTGCTTCGGAACTTTCTTTAGACTGGGCCATCCTGGGCACAACTTCCAGGGGGAGGAGGTGGCCCCTGCCCTGTGTCTTCCACCCCTTCCCTCCTGGAAAAGCCACCATCCTAATCCCAGAGACCTGCACATTCCAGGGGTCAAGTGGCCTGTGGTGGTTATGGTACTCACTCCTCTCTTACTACAGATCTGGAACTTGAGGCCCAAGAAGTCACCTTAGATGGTCTGAATGAGCATTCAGGGACAGACCTATAGGGTGGGTTTCTGAGCAACATTTAGACTGCGACCTTCGGTTGACAAATCTTTCTTGAATTTGCCATTTTGGAACTGAAATATCTAAGCGGCTAAGACAAGACAGCACAAGACTTCCTTTGATCTCTTTGATCTTCTCTTCTTCTAACTAGAGACAGGACCTCAGTATGTTGCCCAGGCTCGATTCTGGCCTCAAGCAATCCTCCCTACTTGGCCTCCCAGAATGTTGGAATTACAGGTGTGAGCCATCATGCCTAGCCACTTCGGTCTTTTCTTACCTGGCAGCTGTCCGTGCCTCCGGCCAAATGCCCAGCACAAAGTTCTGTGGATTTGACTCTTCCATTCAGATACTCATAGCGATTACACACTTTATTCTCAATCACAGGGAGCTGGGCTTCCTTGAGAAGGCCAGCGCCAAAGGTGCCTGTGGTGAAAAAGATGATGGAAAAGGTTACTGGATCTAAAACATGTTGATGGAAAAATTTGGTGAACAGCAGAGCAGTAATAACAGATCTCTTGTTTGTCTGTGAGGCTGCATAACACAAGGAGTCAAGCCCCAACACTGTTAGAAATCTTTTTGCCCCTTGAAAGTAATAAATACCATACAGGATTTTATTCCCAAGACCTGGATTTAACAATTTGGGTGATGGCACCTTCTTCTTCTTTTCCTCCTCCTCCTTCTCCTCTTCTTCTTCTTTTGAGTTGGGGTCTAACTCTGTTGCCCAGGCTGGAGAGTAGGGCACAATCACAGCTCACTGCAGCCTCAGTTTCCTGGGCTCAGGCAGTCCTCTCACCTCAGCCTCTCGAGTAGCTGGGACTACAAGAGTGCCTCCCTATGGCTGGATAATGTTTTGATTTTTTGCAGAGATGAAGTCTCACTATATTGCCCAGGCTAACTCCCGGGCTCAAGCAATCTCTCACTTCAGCCTCCCAAAGTGCTGGGATTACAGGCAAGAGCCACCAGGTCCAGCCCAATCTAGGCTTCTTTATGGTGTTTGTTGGGTTTTGTTTATTTTTTGCTTTTCTTTTAAAAGTATAAAAAGTAATTTTAATATGTAAAGAGAGTTTGAGAAATACAATCACTACTCTGTTGATGTATTCTTTTTCCAGGCTTTTTATGTACCTTTTAAACTACTTACATCATATCACACAATTTCATACCCTGAGTTTTTCACTCCACATTATATCATGAAGAGTTTTTAAATAATGCTTCAATCTACATAATAAATATTTTAATGCAGAGTGACAGCTTAATGGGCATGAGGCTTCCTTTTGAAGTGAAGAAAATATTCTAGAAATATGGTGATGGCTGAACGTCACTATGAATGTACTAAATGCCACACTGTGGAGCCCTTCAAAATGCTTAAAATAGTAAATATTGTGTATATCTTACTGTGATAAAATAAGAATAGCTATTGTTTACTGAGCGTTAACCTTTCCAGACACAAACTCATCATGTAGTGTATCACATTTAAGCCTCACAACAGTCCTATGAAGTAGGCATGTTTATCGTTCCCATTCCACAGTTAGGGAAACTGAGGCTTGGAGTGGCTTTGTGCCTTACCTTGAGCCTGGGTCGGTGAAGTCCCTAGCCAAAGGCCTCATCATCAGCTCATCAGCTCCTTGCTTCTAATGTTCCACATCGTTGTTCATAAGATTTATTCTTATCCCTCAATATTTTCTGAAGTCTAAGTTCTCATAAATTATGTAGACATATTTATGTCTCCCATTAATGTTGCCAAATGATTTTCTTAAAAGGTGTGTAAAAGTGTAATTTTCACTAGAAAAAAAAATCACCTCATCTCACCCTTATGACTGTTCAATTCGTAAAATATTAGCTAATATCATAGGTAGAAATTGTCCTGATTCATTTGCTAGTTTACATTTCTTTGACAATTAGGGAGAGTGAATTGTCTCCTGTGAGCTTGTTTTATTAGTCACATTTCTTTTATGAAAATCTGCTTTATTTCCTTTGTCAAATTGAAATGGAATGTGTGCAAAATTGCCAGAGGAAATGCTGTCTTTCTGGGTGACACACCCAGGGACGTCTCAGTGTTCTCATAAATCATTCGGTGTTCCCATTAAGCAAGCCCAGCCCTCACTAGAGTCCTGCAAAACTCTTTGCTTTCCTACCTGGCACAGGCTCTTGAGGAAACTCTCTCTCTTCCCCCAAAGACTCTGACTGAACTTAGGTCACTGTCTTGGGTTCAAAAAACTTAGGCTCAATATGGAATCTACATGAGCATAGAGGACATTGCCCAAGGGTCCCGTCCAGTGCCTTCCTGGGCACAGCTGCGTGGCGGAGGCTCCTGACTGCACAAGCCTTGGGCAGGGTGGTGCATCACTTAAACAGAGTGAATGTGTGGACGGAGCACCCTTCGCAAAATATCCTGCTGAAAATCAATTTAATCCTAAGTGTTGCTGCCCTAGGATCTGCTCTTTGAGCAAGCCTTCCTGATGCCGGTTACCAACCCACTGCTGGGGACTGCAAGTTGATGCGGTCTGTGAGGAGATGCCGCCACCCAGTGCTCAAAGAAGAGATGACAGTTCGGAGAGCTAGGAGGCCGAGGGTGACCTCGGGACGGAAGTCCTTTTTTTAAATGAAAACTGACGCAAAAAGCTAATGTAGAAAACACAATTTGGAAACACTGGCTTTGTGGAGGGGTTGGAGCCACATGGCAAAGGGGTGGAGTGATGCGTCCAGGTTCATCTGGCCTGTAGCAGAGTCAGAGCTCTTCTAGGGCCTCGGACTCCCTTCCCAGTGTCCCCATCAGCTCTGAGGAGTGAGGCTGAAATCCTAAGACTGTCCTCATGTTCGGGGGCAAGACTGATGGGTATGATGATTGTCAGGACTTATTGCAAAGAGAATAAGGGGGTCCCCAACACAGTATGGGGGCCAATGCCAGATTCTGCATAGGTGTCCCCTCTGGGCCCTCACCCAATCAACCAACACCAAATGCCATCATAGAACTGAGACGTCCCCTCCCTGACAGTCTCCCAGACATGAGACATGTGGGTATTTAGGGAACTTGTATTGTTATTGTTTTACACCATGTTTAGAAAGCCAATATGGCTAACTTCACGTTAATAAAATAATCTCCTAACTCGTGGGCTGCATCAAAGCTCCTCTCTCCTGCAGAAGCAATGTGACCATGAATTTATGGGCTAAAAGACTCCAAGAAATGGTTCCTCTCCCCTTGCCCATGTTCCTTGATGACTGATTATGGAGACTTAGGCAGGTGCCCAGACAATCAGGAGGGGAACGAGAGTTTGTACCATTCTCCAAAATGCTCACTTTGTCATATAGGCTGTAGGTCAAAACTGAGCTGTTATGCAGGTCACGGATTTTATTTATCTCACCTTGGGTATCTCCCCAGCCAGTGATGAAACATACTGTCCGGTCAGCGACCACATAATTTGAGGGCGGCAGACAAGCTGGAATGACTTTGTCGCTGATGACAGCAGGACTGGAAGGGAAACATTAACAGTTTCACTGGACTGCCCTGATGTGGGTCTAGTTTCAGTGATACAGAGCAATATGGAATTCAGTGTTTCATGCTCACAATTGCCCATAGTCTCTTACAATTGAAACAGACCCAAGGTTTTATGTCAAAGGCATCAGTTGTGTACAAGAAACTGCTGGTGGTCTTTACATTTGAGAACAGAGACAACAAAGACTAACTTTTTCTTTTTTGTTTAAAAACAGGGTCTCACTATATTGCCCAGATGTAAGTGTAGCCACTATCCACAGGCAGGATCATCATCGTACTATGGCGTTGATCTCCTGGGCTCAAGCAATCTTCCTGTCTCAGCCTCCCAAGTAGCTGAGATTACAGGTGTGTGCCCCACACCCGGCCAAGATTCACTTTTCATTTTTATCATGTGCACTATTGGAGTTTTATACCAAGAGTGGCCTTTTATATGAATCTAAAAGAGCATTATTCAAAATGCAGAATGTCTAGCTGCAACACTGTCACTAGGCCGTAGTAAGATTGCATGCATTGTGTGTCCAGAGCCATTTGCTTCATCTTTGGGCCCTCAGTTTCCCCCTTGATTACCACACCAAGCTGTCAGAATCCAATACAGGGCCAGGTACCGAAGAAGGAGGATGGAAATAAGCACCTTGCACAAGCAAGATGGGGTTCTTTTCCGAGAACATTCCTGTGCCTTAGAGTTCTGGGGACTCTCAGGCATTACAATTCTGACTTTAGACCTGCTTCCCCTTTAATGAGTTCCTGGTGGGTGGGAAGTCTAGAAATGAGAAATGCCCTATTCTAAGAACCATCATCGACAACTTCGAAGCTGATACCCTTTCTCAGAAGCCCCAGAAGACCCAGCATCTCCTGTCAGATACTGTCACTCTGAGGTTCCCTCGTGAATCACGAATTGCCCTGGACTCTCCGGGTGTGGGATGTAGGGGGTGCTCAAAAGCTTGAAATTCATCAGCCTGTCAGAGAGCCCTCCCAAAACCCAACATTTACTAGATGGCTTCTTCCAGCCATCACATTACCCAAGTGTCTGAGGATCGTGAGGAGAGGACACCTCATCTCTGCACATTTGCTGGGATGCAAGGAGAACATAGGAACAGGAGGGAAACCAGCTCCCAGGCTGGAGTGCAGTGGCAGGATTGCAGCTCCCAGGCTGGAGTGCAGTGGCAGGATTGCAGCTAATCGCAGCCTCGGCCTCCTGGGCTCAGGTAATCCTTCTACCTCAGCCTCCCAAGTAGCTGGGACTACAGGCATGCACCGTCACACCCAGTTAAATTTTCTGATTTTTTTGTAGAGACAAGGTCTTGCTATGTTGTCTAGGCTGGTCTTGAACTCCTGGACTCAAGCAGTCCTCCTGCCTCTGGCTCACCGAAGTGCTAGGATTACAGGTGTCAGTCACCATGCTTGGCCCTACTTTTTAAAACTTAGCCAAAAAGACCTTCTGAAGTGTCAAAACATCCTAGATCTTAGCCCTTAGTTTACAGAACCAGAAAAGTTGCCCCGTTTTTGTGACCAGGCCCAATAGAACATCTTGGACCCCTGACGACTACTTTGTGCAGGCCTGGCCTTCGCCACCCATGTCGTCGTCACCCTCCCCATGTCATCGTCACCTCTCAGAGCCCACCAGCACAGCTAATACACCCCGCATGCCTCATCACCTGCCCCAAACATGCCTGCTCTTCACACAGTTTTCTGTCTGCTGGCTGTTTCCATTGGGACCCATCTCCAAAGGTCCTAGTTTAAGCACGATAAGCAGATGTATCACTTTCCAGGCTTAATAAAATAAGATTTCAGCAGGAAAGATAAAGTCAAAGAAGGCTATAATAATAACATGATTTGCATTTGCAAATAATAATGATATGGTTTGCATTTGTAAATAATGATTTGGTTTGCATTTGCAAATAATATGATTTTCATTTGTAAAAAATAATGATATGACTTGCATTTGTATACGATTTGCATTTATAAATAATAATGATGTGGCTTGCATTTGTAAATAATAGTGATACTATTTGCATTTGTAAATAATAACGATGTGATTTGTAAATAATAACGATATGGTTTGCATATGTAAATAATGATATGGTTTGCATTTGTAAGTTATGCCTGTGGTTTTTTTTAATATGTGGGTTTTTAAGTGCTTTGAAATACACAATCTCATTTGCTTCTCACACACATTATGATGAAGGAGCATTGTTAGCCTGTAATAGCAGACTCATTCTCTGATCATGAATGTTTGTTCACTGGTGAAAACTGAGTGAGAGAGATTCAGGGGCAACAGGGTGCCTCGTTTCAACTTCCTCTTTTTCCACATAAGAAACCTGAGTGCTACTGTCTTTTTCAAGGTGATCCTTCTGAACGTACTTCTCCAAGCAGTGTGCTGCAGTCAGCACCCACTCCAGGGATATCAAAGTGCCTCCAAAGAAGTGCCTTCCAGACCTAGAAAGAGTCTATGGCAGGGCTGTGGTTGAAGTTCAATGCTGTCCCCAAAGTCCTTGAGCCTTTCATGTCACAGATGGCCTCTCCACTGCTATGTGGGGGCTACAACTCACAAAACCCAGTCGTGAAACAAATGTCTCCCTGGCACAGGGTAAATAAATGCCCAAGTGAGCTCGTACCTGTCCAGCTTCAGCAAGGCGATGTCTGCTCTTGAGGGCTCCAAGAACAACTTAGCCACTTCTATTATCTGGACATCTGATTCAAGTCTCACTTCTTGGTGTGCACCCAGGATGACCTTGTAGAATGCAGGAATCGAGGACCTAGGAGAGATGAGATGTCAAGAGCAAAATGCGATCTAGCCCTTCATAGTGAACAAACATGACACTGTCTCCCCGAGACCCTTAGCCATCCAGAATCAATGATTTCTGAGAGGCACAAAACAAAATTCACATTTTCTTGACCCTGGCAGTTGAGGAATGTTTTGGGGTGCTTTGGCAGGAACCGAGGCCAGAGGCAGTGACAGCTCTGTCCTGCAGTTTATCCAGACCCACAGAATAATCCACCGCAGCTCTTCCTTCTGCAGTTTCTCTCTAGAAACACTTCCCTCCCTGCTCACCCAACTGTCCTGGCAATTCTGCCTCAGTCCTCTGCACATGCACTCCCTGGTCCCCAGGGTCATTGCCGAAGAAGAAAGGAAGTGAGAGGAGAGGAAAGAAGGGAAGAGGGAAGAGAGGGAAAGATGGCGAGTGGGATAGAGGCAGGGAGGAAGGTGAGGAGGGAGGAAGGGATGGAGGGAAGAAAGAAGGCAGGGAGGGAGGGAAGGGGAGGAGGGAAAGGGAGTGATGAAGGGAGGGAGAGAGCAGGAGGAAGAGAAAAGAGGGAGGGAGGGAGGGGAAGAAGTCTTCAAGATAAGACTACGTGTTGGTGTCCCCTGAACGTACTTCTCCAAGCAGTGTGCTGCAGTCAGCACCCACTCCGGGGATATCAAAGTGCCTCCACAGAAGTGCCTTCCAGATCTAGAAAGAGAACAAGGCAAGATTTTAGTGCAGACTGATGGTTCATTATGCTCTACTCTACAGAATGACACATTCACTCCATATTGGTAATGCTGATATTTCCAAAGGAGAAGGCTACCAGATCAACCTCAGGGTGTTAGAGCTTTGGACCACGCTGTGGTAGTGGGCACATCTAGACCACTCTTCAGGATGGCTGGGATGTAGGCACAGCCATGGGACAACAAAGCCTATGTCATGGCCCTGGCTTTAACCCGGCAGCCCTGGACTCCAAAGGAAGTGATCAGCCAAAGACCTTCCCTCCAAGTCTTTCTACACAGGAGCTGATGAACCCCTCCTCAGGAGCCAGGTGTAATTCTGAGCAGAGGGATTCTTGGGAGTCTCCTGATCCCACCTGGGAAACTCTCCTTTGTGGGGATGTCTCCCAAATCACCTACTTTATGGGACTGTATAGGCATGCAACAGCTGATAAGAATGTTGTGACAGCTGGGCATGGTGGCTCACACCTATAATACCAGCACTTTGGGAGGCCGAGGTAAGAGGATTTCCTGAGCCCACAGGTTTGAGACCAGCCTGGGCAACTTGGCAAAACCTCATCTCTACAATAAATCAGTAATTAACCGGGTATGGTGGAGTGCACCTGTGGTTCCAGCTACTTGGAAGGCTGAGGTGGAAACATCACCTGAGCCCAGCAGGTCGAGGCTGCAGTGGCTGTGAGTGTGCCACTGCACTCCAGCCTGGGTAACAGAGTGAGACTCCAACTCAAAAAAAAAAAAAAAGAAAGAAAAGTGTAACTATGCAGCCATAAAAAAAAAAAATCATGTCCTTGACAGCAACATGGATGGAGCTGGAGAACATCACCCTAAGTGAACTGACTCACAGACGTTTTCTCACTCATATGCGGGAGGTAAATGGTCCCCCAAAAGGAAATAATAGGCACCAGGGACACCAGTAAGGGGGAAGGTGAGGAGTTGGTCAGGGTTCAGAAATTACTTATAGGACACAATGTTCACTATCTGGGGAACGGGCCCCCTGAGACCTAAGCCCCATCACTACATTTGGGTCTCAGGGGGTCCCTTCCATGTAATGAACATGGATGCGTGTTTCCTGGATCTAAAATAAAAATAAAGATATAAGCCACTCAAAACCATGACAAGGGGTATGGATATTAAGTGCGTGACAACAGCAAGCTGACACATCGGTTGGGACAAGTCCCCCTGCATAGTTGGGAAAGAGTGAATTTGAAACACGCAGAGAGTGAAATCTCTCTATACAAAGGAGTCACTAAACAACAAGGTAAAGGAAGCTTCATGCAACAACAGAGTGAAATACAACATAGTCAGGTTCACGAATGGCATTGCACAAGCTTATGGAGGAAAGTGCTTCCGTGAAGAGCAGCGACCACACGAGCCGGGGAAGCACAATACAAGCAGGCGAGCCTGTGCTGTGTGTGCTTCCTAAGAGATACTCCAGAAAATGGAACTTGCCGAAGGCACATTCCACGGAAATGGTAGCTCCAACTGCCCAGGTTCTGTGGGATTAGACTTATCACTCTTAAACTATGGTGAGCGTGAACTATAATTTGTCCATGTGTTTGTGAATGGGTGAGTAGCCTCTGCGTTCAATTACATTATTCCAAAAAGTGTAAAAAAGAATCTGCACCTCTGAGAGACTGCAGATAATTTTCTCCTTGCCCCCACCCCACCCCACAAAGTATCATATTTCTAGAAATTTCCTTTTCTTTTCATTTTACAGAGGACAATGGGTAGCTATATAAACCCTCAAAGCACCTTCAATATTTTTCCAGCAATATCAGAACCTGGTGTAGATTACTGCATCTGCAGATTAAGAAGAAAAAATCCAATTCTGGTCATTTTCAAAGTAGAGAACCTGGGGGAAATTTCCTATTTCTATTTTTATAGCTTTTCTTTCTTCTTTGGGAGACGATAGAGGCAGACAGGCAACCTTGGCCATGTGGGTTTGGTGTCACTGTAGAAAGGTTTTGAGGAGCTCACAGAGAAAAGGGCACAAGTCATTTCTGGATGGTTCTTACCTTGTTCTGAGACTGACTTGCCAGGGCCAGGAGTGTGGGTGGGCTACACACCCGCCTACTACCCTTCCAGGACATTTCTTGGGCTCCACTTGAGGCTTTCCGCATTCAAAGGAAGCGATCACTGTGGCACAAAGTGGGGAAAGTCACAATTGAGCCAAAGGTGGCAATTCTGTCATATAACTCAAGACAAGTTCAAGGCTCATGGCCAAACACCAAATTTGTGACATCACAAAGCCCAGATCAGATGGTAAAAAACCCTAGCATATTTTGAAACATTTTCTCTAAGTTTCAAAAGTGGTGGTAGACAAACAACCCTCCCTTTCAAGGACATGTAAGAACTTTTCATTATTTCGTTGAAGTTAGGGTTAGGGTTAGGATTAGGTTGTTGTTGAGAATATGCATTGACGTCGCTTGGCGTTTGTTGAGACCTTTACTGATTGACACGAATGGTGAATTGTAGTTGTCATTCTAGCTCGGTGTGATATGTTTAGAGCCTGCATCATCCTTCATCATCATCATCATCCTCACTGCCATTTACACCATGTGAAGTACACTAAAAACTCTAGTTGTCATTCCCATGGAAAGGCACCAAGGGTATTTTTTCATGTGAATTTTTGTGTGCACGCGTATTGCATGTGTGTGTATGTGATTGTATGTATCCCGAGCTGAAATATTGTCTTTTCCTAGCCAGCTTCAGGGTAACTCTTCCAGGAAGCCTCCCATGTCTAACCCAATGCCATGGGGGTGATTTATACACATAAGTCTTTATTCTCCTCTCACCTACTACCTGCCCTCCCTCCCAACCAACCTGCAAGGTCCCAGGAGAGCAGGGTTCATGTCCCACCATTAGTGCCACCCCCTAACGCCTAAAGCAGCTCAGGGGCCACAAAGGGTGTTCAAAAGTGCTTATCTGTGGTCTGCAACCCTTCAGGGTCTTCAGGAATATACATGTGAGCCGCTGTTAATAACAAATGCAAGAGAAAATTCTGTCCATCTTAATCAACTAGAGGCGCTACACTCCAGTGAGTCTGGAATCTGAATTTTCCAAATAACTTTTCATTTACCATGGCCTGTTCTGAGATTCTATATAGAGAAGTCTTTTGGAAAAGGAAGTCTGGCCGGGCACGGTAGCTCAATCTGTAAGCCCAGCACTTTGGGAGGCTGAGGCAGACAGATTGCTTGAGCCCAGGAGTTTGAGATCAGCCTGGACAACACGGTGAAGCCTCATCTCTACAAAAAAATTTAAAGGTTAGCTGGGAGTGGTGGTGCATACCTGTAGTCCCAGCTACTTGGGATACTGAGGTGGAAGGATTGCCTGAGCCCAGGAGGACGAGGTTGCTATGAGCCATTATCATCATAATCATGCCTCTGCACTCCAGCCTGGGCATTAGAATGAGACCCCAACTCAAAATAAAATAAAATAAAAATAAAAATAAAAACTAAAGTAAAATAAGAAGCCTGGAGCTTAACGAACTCATTCTCTCTAATGCTGAGTACTGGACACAGTTTCCATTAGCGTGCCTTACACAGAGTAGACGCACATCGGGAACCAAAAGCATCTCTACAAAGATGATGGCCCCTGGTCTCTATATTCAAAACAAAAACGAAGGTTTCTATTCGCTTTTATTTCCTTATTATTTGTACTGAATGTGCTGGTGGAAATGAAACAGAAATCACTCACCACCAGAGGCTCCAGCTTTCTCAAGCATGAATCAGGCCTGGGTATCCCACCCACCACATCCTTCTGGGGAAGCACGTCTTGAGACCACCAAGTGTCTGCTGGGAGCCCGTCTCACCAAGTTTGGGGTTCACCTCCCTTCCCTCACATCAAGATGAGGTACAGAGACCTCACAGCCTATAGAGAAAAAGATCTCCCCTTGCTTACTTCTTTCTCCAATCTCTAAGAACCTGGTTCTTATATATCCTCAGGATGGGTAAAGATCCCAGGATCGCACCCGGGAAGTTACTGCATTTCCCTTTCAAGGCAATCCAAGGTGTGTGAGTCCCAGGCACAACTGTGGGGCCTGAGGCAGGAATGTCAGCCTGGGCTGTACTTCTAGGTAATCTGTCAAGGATGAAGAGCCTGAAGGGGAAAGGCAGTGGGGTATGCCAACCAAGGCAGAAGTGGATGGCAGGCACTGACTCATCAAGGGACTTGAGGGTAGAGGGGCCCTCGCAAGAGTTTCTGCGAAGCAGACACAAAAGCACCAGCTAGAGAAAAAGCCAGCTATCCACTTGCTGAATCTGGAGCGCATGATGCCATCTTACAACAATGTCGGCTAAGCAGAATCTTCCCTATCGCCCTCACCTCCTTCCTCCCTTCTCTCTGCCCGAGATCAGTCCAAATGCAAACCTGGGCAGTGTGGCTTCCATGGTCTAACCACTACCCTAAACTGCCTCCTCAAACAAACTTGGGATGTTGGTCTTCAATGGTTTTGGAGGTCAATCTCCTTCCCTCCCAGAGCTCAAGGACTCTCCACATGGTGGACACAAACCACAAGCAATCATACTGTGCAAAGGAGAAGTCCAGAATGGTTTGCTGTAATTGGAACAAGTTCTGTTAGTAAAAACTGCTCAGCAGAAAGTGAAACAGAGGCCAACTCCAAGTGGCTTATATTTTTTACCCCAGAAATACCCATGGATTTGTATATTCCAATCTTTTAAGAGCAAATGTCAACTCCTCTTCCCCTGATCCAAGACTATGACTCCCTAGAAGAATCTTGGAGCAATGAGGAGGCACCCAACAGACTGTCTCTAAGTTACATATCTAATGTGTGGCCAATGAGTAGCCAGTCATCTTAGGAGAAAGGCAATTTGGGGTTAAACCAAGATCTGCAGTATTTTCCATTGAATTCTTAGGATGCAGTGTATAGCTTTATAATGTACAGTAGAACCTTGGCTGTTTCCTGAGGTTTGTGCTTTCTTTCTTGCTTCTCAACTGCTGAAGGGGGAAGTTTCCCATCTGTATAACTACATCTGTTGTTCATGCTTCCCAAGCTAAACCTTGACGATTTCAGTGGGGTCCTTCAGGGTTAATCAGATCACCTCTAAGCTTGCTCCTTGGGGATTTTGTATTACATTTATTGAAGCTTTGTGTATGGGAGTGGGGGGAATCCCCTAACAAATGGGGCTAGTAGTAGGTCCGGCTCAAGATGCCAGTAATCTTGAGGACAGGGCTCGGGAGAGGAGAGTGGCCATCTCCTGCCCAGAGACACTCAGCTCAGGAACCCTTTTTCTTTTTTATTGAAGATTCATATTAAAGAAGTTTGCTTACAAAAAATAAAAAGCAACTTACCACACTGAGGGACGTCACAATAGTCAAAAAGTTTTCTTGGGTTCATCGTGTAGCACCAGGGACCATTGACATCACCATCAGGATTTCGGCAGTACTGAAAACAAGCAAGCGTTAAGACCTGGCTCACAGGGGCAGGAGATGGGAAAGGTGCACAGACTCTTCACTTCCGTCCTTAGAAGATGAAAAAGTATGGCGGGGCCCAGTGGCTCAAGCCTATAATCCCAGAACTTTGGGAGACCAAGGTGAAAGAATTGCCTGAGACCAGGGGTTTGAGACCAGCCTGGGCAATTTGGTGAGACCTCGTCTCTACAGTAAATCAAAAAACTAGCTGGGCGTGGTGGCTCATGCCTGTAGTTTCAGCTACTTGGAAGGCTGAGGCAGAAGGATCACCTGAGCCCAGCAGGTCGAGGCTGTGGTAGCTGTGATTATGCCACTGTACTCCAGCCTGGGCAGCAGAGTGAAACGCCAATTCAAAAAAACAAAAAGATGAAAGAGGGTGCTTCTTTTCTCTTTCTTTTTTTTTGGCAAAGTTTTTTTTTTTTTGAAAGCTCCAAAGCCATTGGTCATGTCCCCTTGTTCAAAAGGAGTTGCATCCACTCCCTGGACAGAGGATGGTGACCCTGAAGAGTCTTCTGAGAATGGGTCTCCCTTCCAAGAGCCTGAGCCAGGGGGTCTTAGAGCCCTAGAAACAGAGGATGGTGGGACATCATTGACTTTCTGTGTCCCTGGTTGGCTTCCATGAGCTTCTATGCTATGAAGTCTGTTTGCTGTTGATTCAGAAACGCTTATTTCCAAGGACTGTGTGCCTACAGAAGGGCTTTGACTTCCTCTTCCTTCCTGTGATATTGTGATAGAATATATATATCTGGTTTCTGCCTCCCCAGTTCCTAAATCCCTTGGAATCTCCTGGGTGATAAGAGCATCTTTTGTTCTACCGAGGCAACATTTGGTGGGCTGCTGGATTGCCTCAGGGTGAGGGCTGGTTGCTAGGGGAACCGACCATATAATTAGGGGATCGGAACTGTCCAGTCCCACCCTCCAGCCTCTAGGGAGAGGAGAGGAGCTGAAAGCTGAATTGGCCACCAATGACCAATGATGCAATCAATCATGACTACATCGTGAAGCCTCCATAACACCCCAAAAGGACTGGGTTTGGAGAGCTTCCAAATAGCTGAGCCCTTGAGGATCCAAGAGAGTGGCTCACAGAGAGGGCATGGATGCTTGAGCCTCTTCCCACAGGCCTCGCCCTACATACCTCTTCCACTTAGCTATTCATCTTCATAAGATCTTTTTTAACAAATGGGTAAAATAATGAGTTCTTTCCTGAGTTCTGTGAGCTGCTCCAGTAAATCAATCAAACCTGAAGAGATGTTCATGGATTTATACAGATTTATAGCCGGTTGCTCAGAAGTACAGGTCATAACTTGGAACTTATGACTGTCATCTGAAGCTGGGGCAGTCTTGTGGAACTGAGCCCTTAACCTGTGGAATCTGACACTATTTCCAGGTAGGTGGTGTCAGAATTGAGTTAAACTGAAGGACACCCAGCTGGTATCTTCTGGAGAACCACTTGACACGTGTGGGGAACCCTCCATGCACTTGGTGTCTGTGTTACGTTGCATGTAACATAACACAGGGGAAACACTATGGTTTTTCCTTGATCTCAGACTTCCCTAGATGTATCCTCCAAAGAAAACCATCCCAGAGATTGTATGAGACTAGGAGAAATCCTACTGTAGAATCCTGGTGGTATATCCCATTTTTCTCTGGAAAAATCTGACTAAAATGTCATGAAAGGCTTCTTTGACCACTAGAACCTACAAGACAAGTACTAGAAACTAGAAATGGCACCTAGTAATGGAAGCAGGCAAGAAACATCACCAAAGGAAACAGGAGGCCCAAGAAGGGGGACTATGATCGTGGAGGTCTGCTTGCTGCACTTCCCATGCCAATGCCAATGTCAATGATATTTTAGGCTAAGTCCCCTGAAATCTCTCTGGATTTTTCCTCCCCTCCCGCTCCCCACAACAGTCCAGGCAGATCTTCTGTAACACAGAACCAATTCTGTTTGCAAAGATTGGTTGGCAGAAGGCAACGGAGACTAAAAGCGGCTTACGTTTTTTTCCAGACCTGCCCGTGGGTTTGTCATTGGAGTGAAAATGCTGTGTCTGTGGGGCTCCTGGGCAGCCCATTCCTGGCATGGAGTCCCCGTGACCGTGGTCGCCCTCTTGCCCCGATATTTTTTACCGTTCCCGAACATACAGTCTGTAGGAGAGAAAATGGGTGGTTATGTGCTACTGCATAGACCCAGGACAATACAGAACAAATGCTGTGTGAGGTTTCTCTGAGATG
>CAUYQG010115587.1:0-33170 GCA_963574415.1 Tarsius wallacei | reverse complement strand
CTATGTCTATCTCTCCTGCAGAATCGGCTCCTGCACTAGACAGGAGTCTAATCCTTTTATTCCCCAGGAATAATCGCCGACGCCACCACACCTTTCCAGGGACACCCTGAATCTCCACGTGGGGGCTGGCCCCCCACAGGATATAACTCATCTATTCTGCTTAAACAGTAATTCCTTCTTCTTTACCAATGAGAAAAATAAGTTCAACCTCTTTGTCCAAGCTCAAACACTACCTCCTCTTTTTCATTTACTCAATAATAAACTCCGTGAGAGTAGATACTGTTTTGCAAACCTCTGTTTCCCCAATACTCAGTATATAATAAGCATATGCATTATATAGGTAGTTGTTGAATGAATGAATGAATGAATGAATGAAGCTTCTCTGACTTCTATATTACTACCACTTCACTATCTTTGATTTTTATGCTCTATCTGGTATTGTATGACTGTAGTGACATGTATTTGTATCCACAGTAAATATTATCTTATTTTTTGCAGCTTTCTTGAGGTATGATTGACAAATATAAATTGTATGTATTTAGGTATACAGTGTAATGATTTGGTATAGGTATGCATTGTGAAATAATTACCACACTGAAGCTAATTAACATCTATCACCTCAAATAATTACATTTCTTTATTATGTGAGGTGAGAACACTTAATATCTACGCTCTTAGAAAAGTTCAAGCATAGAGTACATTATTATTAACTATAGTCACCATGCTGTTCATTACATCTCCAGAATGTACTCATCTTACAACTGAACACTTGTACTCTTTGGCCATCATCTTCACCATTCAACTCTCTGTTTCTAAGAGTGTGATTATTTTAGATTCCACATATAATTGATATCAGACAGTTATTTGACTTTCTATGTCTGGCTTATTTAACTTTTCATAATGTCCTTCAGTTTTACCCAGGTTGTCACAGATGACAGGATTTTCTTCTTGCTAAATGCTAAATGATATTCCATTGCACATATGCATATAAAGCATTTTCATTATTCACTTATCTATTAATGAGCACTTGGACATTTCTATATCTTGGCTATTATGAATGGGATATCTGAAAATGGGAGTGCAAAAATCTCCCCGACATACTGATTTTATTTCTTTTGGATATATACCCAGTAGTGAGATTGTTGAAGCATAAAGTAGTTCTATTTTTAATGTTTTAAAGCACCCCCATTCTGTCTTCCATAATTGTCCTAGTTAATATTCTTACCAACTGTGCACAAAGATTTCCTTTTCTCCACATCTTTGCAACACTTGTTATCTTTCATAATTTTTTGTTGATAATAGCCAACCTGACAGTTGTGAGGCAGTAACTCATTGTGGTTTTGATTTGCATCTTCCTGCTTATTGGTATTGTTAAACACATTTGCATATACCTGTTGGCCATTTGTATATCTTCTTTGGAAAAACGTCTATTCAGGTTCTTTTTAAATTGAACTATTTATTTTTTTGCTACTGGGTTGTAAGAATTCTTTATATATTTGGATATTAACCCATTATCAGATATATGACTTGAAAATATCTTCTCCCATTCCATAGATTGCTTTTACATGTTGTTTCCTTTGCTATGCAAAAACTTTTTAGCTTGATAAAGTCCCACATGTTCATATTTGCTTTCGTTGCCTGTGTTTTCTTGTTATATCCATTAAATCATTGTCAAGACCAATGTCAAGGAGCTTTTCCTCTATGTTTTCTCTTAGACATTTTGTGGTTTCAGATGTTGTGCTTAAGTCTTTAATTTATTTTGAGTTGATTTTTGTATATAGTGTAAGGATCTAAATTCATTCTTTACATGTGGATATTCCAGTTTTCCCAACATTACTCGTTGAAGAGGCTGTTATTTCCCCTGTGTATTCTTAATGCCTTTGGCAAAGATTAGTTGACCATATATGTATGGATTTAATTCTGAACTTTCTATTTTGTTCCATTTGTCTATGTGTTTGTTTTTATGCTGGTAACATACTGTTTTTATTACTATATATTTGTAAGATTTTTGGAGTCAAGAAGTATGATGTCTCCAGCCTTGATCTTTGTTCTCAAGACTTCTTTGGTTATTTTGGGGTCTTTTTTGGTTCCATATTAGTTTTGTTTTTTTCCTATTCCTGTGAAAAATTCCATGGGAATTTTGGTTGGCATTGCATTGAATCTGTAAGTAACCTTGGGCACTAGGGTCATTTTTACAATGTTAATATTCCAATCCGTGAACATGGAATGTCTTTGCATTTATTGTGTCTTCTTTAATTTCTTTTATCAATGTTTTATATTTTCTGTTGTACATATTTTTCACCTGCTTGGTTAAATTTATTTCTAAGTATTTTATTCTTTTTTATATTAATGTAAGTGGGATTGTTTTCTTAATTTCTGTTTTTTTGGATAATGCATTGCAAGTGCATAGAAGCACAACTAATTTTTGTATGTGCTTCTGTTTTCTGTAACTGTAATGAGTTTGTCTATTAGTCCTAAGAATTTTTGGTGAAGACGCTATCACTTTTAAACTTCTGGTGAGCTGAGTTAAATTTTTGCCATGTTTGTCCTTTTCACTTTTTTTCTAAAAATGTATCATTACAAGGTACTCAATCAGTAAGTGTTTAAGTTACAAAGTATATTAGCCAGCTATTACTGCTTAACCAAATAGCTACAAACCAATCAGTATCTGTTTAGCTCATGCTTTTGCAATTTAATCATAGTTTTGCTTATGAAGTATGGATTTTGCTGGGAGAATATAACCTGAAGTTTCAGTTGGAAAATGTACCACATGTCTCTCATTCTCTTTGAATCAATAAACTATCTGGGTCACGTTCTCATGGTAATGGCAGATGACACAAGGGCAAGCTGAAACATAAAATGCCTCTCTCTAATGGCTTAGGCTAATTGGGGAAATTATCATTTTTATTCACTTTCCATTGGTTCCATGTCTAAGCTGGAAGTGAAAGGGTAAAGAAATACACTCTGTCACCAATGGGAAGAACTTCAACATCACATGAGAATAGGTAAAAAAATAATAATAATAAGGCAAGGTAAAGAGCATGGGTCAATAATGCAATCAGTCATACACACATTGGCTTAAGATGCCTAATAATAACACCAGAGCATGGAGTGTGGAGTATTATGAGGTTTCACAGTGCTTTCATTCATTCCACAGAAATTTTTAGCATGCTCATAATGTGCCAAGCCTTGGTCTAGCTCCTGAGAATAAAAACGCATAATAATAACTTTTTAAAAGATCCAAAAACACCGTAAAAAAAAAAAAAACAAGGATGTTGTGACCCATTTTACAAAAGAGTTAAGTGACTTGACTTTGCTCATGCACATAGTAGATAAGAGAGCCTGGAATTGAGCATAGTTTCATCTATACTAAAAATAAACTCTATACTACTTCTTAATTTACCTATAATCCTGACAAAATTAGAATACCACTTAAAAGTATGTAATTTAAATGCAGAGACAGGGGGAGAGATGATGTAATTCCATTCTATATTAACATCCTTGGATAAAAGAAGACAACTTGCTAGGTTAACCAATTATTCCAGGCCAGGTACCTGGTCTAATAAGTGTAAAAGATGCTGCTATTAGCTAAAACGATTCTTGCACTTTAAGAGAGTGAGATGATACACATTATTTAGACTCCAAAAGAAGAGTCTTTGAAAAGAGGCTTTAGAAGGATATGAGAACATACTTTTAACTTTATTAGCAAAATGAAGCCCTGCATTTCTCTTTTGTTGTTACTCTGTGTATTTTCACATTGCCTTCTCCCAACAAGCTGTTCCTTAGAGGAGCATATTGATTTAATCCAATCTTACAGCTGTAGCTGGGAAGTGCCCTGAATAACAATAAGGTTTTTATGTGGAATATGACTTAATTTAGAGAATAATTGCTGATGCAAGATGGCAGATTCATTAAACTGCCTGGCTGATCAATGTACTACCATTTGGAAAAGCTAGGCTGGGGACTAAATAGCTTTTCATATTGGTTGTCAGACATTCTTTTAAATATTTTGTTATATGTTATGGCAGATGTATGAGAAACAGCTTTAGGATATCAGAAGATCAGGCCAGTTGTTTGAATTTATGGGAGAGGGGAGTAATCCCCTATGTACAGCGGGTACTGCTTCCTAGCCTCAAACTTTTCAAGGAGAACTCTGTATCAAACCAGAAATAAAATGTGGTTTACTCCCTTCTTGGTAACAATGGCAGTGGAATACAAATTATTTATTATAAAGCAGCCATTTCTGTTTACTCAATTTGCAATGAATAGGGAACTCCCTAAGTGTGAACCTGTTCAAGTGGGAATCTCTTCTTCCTAACATTTGTGTCAGAGAAGAAATTATTTATAAGGAATTCACAGGAGAAGAGTCTTTATTAAAGAATGTGTAGGGCTTCTTGTGTTTATTCTAGAAACATTCGTGTCCCTGGCATTTCCTGGTCATAAGCACAAGATTTTGGTTGCACAGCTCATTGCTTGACTCCAAATCTCAGGGAGTTGTCTTAATCAGCAGCAACCAGCCCTGCTCTAACTAGCCCAATTAGGATTAACAGAGGAAGGAAAATTTCTCACCTCAAAGAGCAGTCATGCAAACTGTACTCAGCTGGCAAGGCATCCAGAGTACAGTTCACCAATGGGGGGGCCACAATTATGGACCTGAGAATTTTTTATTGTAGCTCATTTTCTGTGGGAGTTCTACAGTTGTGGCTCTGATTTTTAAAATGCTCTAATTTGATATAACAGTGATTATCCTCTAATCGCTTCCCTGCTTGGTGAAGTCCTGTTCTCCTGTGAAATGATGTGTGTATTGGAGTCTTATTCAGAATTCTGCTCTCATTCCTCTTTTTATTTTTAATTTTTTTTAAGTAAAGGTCAGAACATGCCCAAAATTTAAAAAAAAAATTCTCTGTACTTTTCCTTTTCTAAATACCATTTCAAAACAAGGAAATAAAAACAGTATGAACATGATGTATGTTAGAAATGGTTCTTGTGGTTGGAAGAACAAAAAGTATTAATGACCCCATTTCCCCAAGTCAGCCTATCTGTGATGTCATTGTCCCATATGTATTTCAATGCACTTCATTTCATCCAATGCATTTCATCGCACCTTCTTGTTGAAATGATTAGAGCAAATGGGCTGGTAAAAAATAAGACAGAGTTGCTTCATTGAAACATGTCGTACATAAGATGTTACAGTGGCCCAGACCCATTGTAACCAGGATATGGAGGATACACAGGCCAAGGAGACAATTCGGAGAGATTTAGCTGAAAACTTTGAGGACAGCCAGCAATCAGGCTTCTCAACTACAGGCAAAACAGTAGGGGCTGGACTCGGTGGCTCAGCCTGTAATCCCAGTACTTTGGGAGGCCGAAGTGGGTGGATTGCCTGAGCCCGCAGGTTCAAGACCAGCCTGGGCATTTTGGTGAGACTGTGTCTCTACAATAAAACAAAAATTGTCCAGGTGTGATAGCAGGCCCCTGTAGTTCCCGCTACTTGGAAGGCTGAGGTGGTTGGATCACCGGAGCCCAGCACGACGTCACTGAGGTGGCCGTGATTATGCCACTGCACTCCAACCTGGGCAATGGAGTGAGACACCAACTCAAAAACAAAAAACAAAAAAAACAGTAAGTATGGACAGGATGAATGGAAAACCTCATCAAATATATCCAACAGACTTGGAGTCAACTGTTTAGTCTAAGGATTGGCAAACTTTTTATGTTAGGATCTATGTAGTAAATAATATAGACTTTGCAAGTAGCATGGTCTCTTTTGCAAGTACCACATTCAACTTTTCCACTGTAACATGAAAAAAGCCATAGTTGACATGTCAATGAATGAGTGAAGTAGTATTCCAATAAAGTGTTAGACCGTGTCATAGGCAAACCAGAGGGCATACCAAGAACTTAGATTTGAGGTCACAAGGTATTGGATCAGTTAACTGGATTCCCAAAACAATTTTAGAACAAAGTTAGTGGCAAGACAGACAAGCTGAGCCCCTAGTATACTGATTGGTAGCTTCTTAGAAAACCCCCTGCTCTGACAAAAAGAAATGATACATCTAGGTGATACTCAATATGCAAATAGGGGCCATCTCATGTATTCCAAAGGCCATAACACCTATGGCAACCCTGGAAGATTAGATGAATGACAGAAGTAGAGTATGACAGAATGTTTTAGAAGCAAAAGGATAAGAAAGTTATAATTTTTTCCTGAGAAAAATAAAACAAAGCGTATGTTCAAATACTAGTTATATTACTTAAGAAATTGCTTACTCTCTCTGAGCTGTGACACATCCCACAATTCTATCTTTAATGCAAAGGAAATAAGAAGAGTACTTAGCTTAAAAAGTGCAGTAAAGGCAAAAATATCGAAGGCATTGAATTCATCGTACTTCTCCCTCATTAAACCTGCTAGTAAAAGTTTAAAAAGGTATGTATTATTATTATCACTACTGGTTTTTTGTGAACTCAATTTTTATTCCAAAAATTTTATTCCCTGTCATGTCCTGCTTAATTTTTTAAAAAACTGTTATGCTATATAAAATGGCCTTCTAAAAGTGTCCACTTAAGAGAAATATAGATAAAAAGCAAGCAATTGGATATAGATGTGGTGCAAATTTGATTGATCATAGATTCAGAGCAAAAGCCATTTTCTATTCTGACTAGGATTTGACCATTATGGTATTCTATGATAATGTGATTGTTTCTCTCTTCTCCTTGTTTTCTTAATCCTTTTCCTGTATTTTTGTTTGTTTTGTTTTTTGTTTGCTGGTCTGTTTTGCCTAAACATAGGAAAGTGAAAGAATGGGACAAATGAAAGTATAGGGGAAATGCGATGCTTTATTTTGTAAATTAAAAGCAGAATAATCTTTAATGATAGAGTGAATACTGGGGAAAACAAACTTAGAAGAAAGTACTGTTCTGTCACTGAGTAAAACTAATGGAAGAACTAAGATTTGAATGATGGCAAAGCTTTAGAGTAATTTAGGACATATGCTCTATTCACATGGGCTGTCCAGTACTGAAATTTACTTTTAATTCTTGGTCATCTATTTGGTCATAGCAACAAAAAATTCAAAAATAGCAATAATATCAAGAACAACTAAAGTTAGTGTGCTTACTGTGTGAAAGACATTATATTCAGGACTACATGTATTAAGTAATTCAAAACATACCTAAGAGGTAGATATCATCAGTATTCCCATTTTACAGATGGAGAAAACTGACATACAAACAGGTAATTTGACCAAGATGATGATACATTAAATAGCAGAGCCAGACTTTTCACCCAGAAGACCTGGCTCCAGAGCCTAAGCACATATGTATATAATGATGCCTTAAATCAACAAGAAACCAGTTCCAGCACCAATGTGACTGCCTTGTCCCAGGTGGACTAGGACATTTTTGTTTGTTTGTTTCTCACTGAAATCCCTGATGTAGTTTGTATGTTTGACTCTCCAAATCTCATGTTGAAATGTAATCCCCAATGCTGTAGGTGGGGTCAACTGTGAGGTGTTTGGGTCATAGGTGAGGATACTTCATGAATGGCTTGATGCCCTCCCTGTGGGAATGAGTGAGTTGTCACTCTATTAGCTCATGTGAGAACTGATTGTGTAAAAGAGCCTGACACCACCTCTTCTATCTCTTGTTCTCACTCGTACCACATGACATGCCAGTTCCCCATGAGTAAAAGCTTCCTGAAGCTTCACGAGAAGCTAAGCAAATGTTGGTGCCATGCAGAACTATAAGCATACTAAACCTCTTTTCTTTACAAATTACCCAGCTTCAGGTATTTATAACAACGCAAAATGGACTGATGCAACCCCACTGAACCCAAGGCAAACCTAGACAGTTGAATACCCTAACATATCTCACATAATACAGTTTAACTTGTAGACGAAAGCAAAAAAGACCCCAAACTGTCAAAAATAGCTATCACAAGATCCACTCACTCATGCTCGAGCGTTCAAATTAAAAGAGAACTGTCCAACTATCACAAAATACATCTAACCTCAGTTTAGATACGTTTAAAATGGATTTGCTTAATTGACATCCTAAGTAAGAAAGGAGCTAAAGAAAGCAAGAGGTGAAATTGACAGAGAAAAACAAAATTTAAAACTATAATGACAAAGTCTAAGGACATTTAATGACACTTAATAGCATTTAATTGTGCAATAATTAATTCACCGTATTTGTCAGTGACAGAAAATCAACTTGGACCATCTTCAGCAATAGGAAAAATTTATCAGTACTTGTAAGAAGGGCAGGGATGAGAACTTGCTTCCTCTTACCACTGTTTCTCTTTGTAATGACTTGATTATTCTCTCAGGCTGACTCTCTCTTCATAGCTGAAAAGAGAAATCCAGTGCAACCTAAGTTTCATATGTCCAGCCATAGAAAAAAATTTATTTTAATCCAAAATTTAAAATCCTATAAAAAAAACCCATTTGCATAGTTTAGATCATGCAACCATTTCTGAACCAAAATATCCATAGCCAGAGCTGGAATCACATAAGAGCATGGCAGCCTTGAAAAAAAAACACATTGCCAAGGTGGGGGAACACGTTTTCCAGAGGAAGGACATCCTGTAGATGTCCACTACCATCCTCCACTGAGGAGCTTAGCACACTCCTACATCCATTCTCAAGCAACCCCAACACATATTCTCTCTTACTCTTCTTCCTATTCATATATTACCAAAATTTCACATTTTAATGAAATTTAAATATTTCACATATAATCACAAAAGCTTCCCCTCCCCTACCAAAGGAAAAAATTAGTGATATTCCAGCTATGAGTTTTGCAATTATATAATATTTACAAATCATACTACAATACTTACAAATCATACTATGATATTTGTGAAGCACAATAACCCTGAAAAACAGGATAGAGATGGGATAGGACATCATAGGGTTACTCCTCTCTAAGTTCAGACTTTTTGGCCGGTAGCATAGCTTAAGTCATGGTTTCCTCAAATTAGTCTGCATTACATCACTACCCTACCTCAAATATACTTCAGCCAGTACTAACTAACTTAACAAACCAAGATACCCATTATGTAATGGTATGGGGTGAAATACAACAAATTCCCACTTAGAAGGTGAGGAAGAAAGTTAACAATGTGAGCAACATACTGTGGTTCATTAGAACATAAGCTCTATAAGGGCACAGATTTTTGTTTGTTTTATTGATTGGGATATTCCTGGTATCACACACATAAAAGTCACTTAATATGCAATTGTTGAATAAAAGAATATTTTTTCTTTGTTTCATTCCCTGGAATTAGAATACGTTATTTGCTCAACTGATATAGCTGCCTGACATTCTGTTCGCTGTTCTGCCTTGAGAAAGAGAAGAAATATATTGAGTTCATTCTGATACCGAGTGATAGATGACTTTTACTTGACTGAAAACTGAACAATTCAGTAGTTTTTATTTTGTTTTGTTTTATTTTTAATACAGGCAGATAATGGAAGAAGTTCAAGGCTAAAGTCTTGAAGTCTCCAATGTTAAGGGGTTGGGGAAATGATGGAACCAGCAAAGGAGATGGAGAAGGAATAGTCAGTGAGTTAGAAAGAAATCTGAATAGCGTGGTATTCTGGACACCAAGAGAAGACAGTGCTTCAAGGAAGGAGTGATCAGCTGTGTCAAAAGCTACTAAGATATTGAGACCTACATGGACTGAAAATGGACCACTGGATTAATTATATTAACAAGGAGGTCAAGAACAGTCTTGGCATAGTAGTGGGGATGACAGTTGAGACTATTTGGAAAAGGTTAAAAGTAAAAGAAGAGGAGTCAGAACAAGTGAATATAGACAACTTCAAGGGAGTTTATTTACAAAGTGAAGACAAAAAGATGGTGGTAGTTGCTGGAAGAGTCAAGGGATCATGAAAAGGTTTTAATGACAGCATATTTGTATGCTGCTGAATGACAGCATATTTGTACACTGCTGAAAATGAGTCATCAATTCACTGGGAAGATTACTGCAAGAAGAGAGTGGGTAGAATCACCAGGGTAAATCACTAGTTAAAATTTGAATATCCATGCTCAATTAGCCTTTCCTTATATGTGTCTTCATTTCTTAACTTAAATGTTCAGGCCCTGAAAAGATAATCATGACCTAAAGAATTAAACGAACAACTATCTAGGTTGCAAAGTTCATATGACTATACTCAACTTTTTTCTTTTCGCTCTTAAATGTTAGCTCTGAAATTCAGGTATTTTGGCAGGATTCAGAGAATCTGGTAAGAAGATCAGATTTCCAATAATGCCGATTAAATGTCATAATTTGTTCCTTGTTAGTTATGCCAGTGGTTTTACTGACTATCTTAGGGATGGGACATCATTTTTTATTCTCCAAAAACGGAAATACAGACGAATGCATAGGTGTTACTTGTGAATATATATAAAGTTTTGTGAGTTAATGTACTTGCATGCACTGTACTATTTTATATTGAGGAGTCCTACCAGTACCTTCTGTCCATTAGTGTGACTTCATTAAGGCTGATTTATTCTTCCAGTTTTAATGTGGGACATGTAACCCAAGCCCACTCCATTAGAGTAGTTCATATCCTGACCACAGTTTATGATTGAAGACTGAGTCAGTGACTCCAGCTGAGCCAATGAGAGTCACCTTAGAACATTTTTTTCTAGACTTCTGAGAAAAATATGACTCTTTGGAAATGTTAGTAAATCTAGTGTTGTTTAGGATCATATTTACCAACAAGAAGGAAAAGTATTTTTGAGACTGAAAATTGTGGTAAAGACAGAGTCTTGACATATTTTCAGCCATTGAATGTTAACATATCTAAAGTCAGATCTACCCGTAAGTGTCAGTTTTATAAGCCTCTGAAATTCATTTTGACTTAAACTAGATACAGTTGGGTGGGACTCATGTTGTTTCAACAAAAATGTCCTAACAGAGTTTATAATAATTTGAGATAAAAATGTGTAATAACATATTCATAAAGCTTTCTGACCTCTTAATGATATAGAGTTGTATTGAAAGAGAATTGTTATGAGAACTTTGGAATATAAGCATTTCTAAGGGTGCAAATATTATACAAGCAGAAATACCAAAGAACAAGTCATAAATATAAAATTATGTACTCAAAAATTACTCTTCTCAGAAACAGATCCAATTCAGAAAAATAGCTTTAAAATCTCTCTAGAATTCCAGCAGTACTATCAAGTCAATCTGTAAAATAATGAGTTTTTTACAATCATATATTGCGTTTATACTTATTTATGTAAATATTTTTAAAATTAACCTTGAGATAAAATTTTCAGTGTCAATAAATATGATTCCTTGGTAACTTTCAAATGATAACATATAAGGAATAGTTTAATTAATGAGTAAATTTTCTTATTTATGAATTGTGAAAACAGAATATTTGACTTATCAATAATTTCAGCATAGAAATAGAAAAGGTGGGTCTTTGTCATTTAAAGATACAGAAAAGTGCCTGTCCTTCAAGTTTATGTTAAATGTCCAGCCATTTGACTAACAAAGAATAACTAAGTAAGCACTTCAGTGAATATTAACAATTTGCTTGAAAGACTTTGTATGTAGCATCACATTTATTTACTAAAGCTACAAAATCAATTGAGTAGCTTAAACAAAAAGGCCTGTTAGAATATAGCCTAATGATGTAGTTCTTAGGATAATAACTTCCACCAGGCATATCTAATAAATTTAAAAGCTTTTTCTTTATAAAATAGACATTTATGTACAAACAAAACTTTCCCTTCTCTTTTCCCTTTAAAGTTAAGCCTAACTGACATTTTGGGAGGATTACCAAAATCTATAGCAATAGAATTGCCCATATAATGGCAAGATAGAGAATAAATTAAAAAGATAAATTTGTTCTGTGGCCTTGGTAGATCTGAAGGCCATAGGGAAATATTTAAATAAGTCTTTCACATAAATAATAAACGCAAGCATACAAGTAGATAATAAAGTGACAAGGTTATTTTTAGAATAGAAAAATACATTTGTTAATATTGTCTGTGTGAATAGCACATATTCCTTAGGCATGGTTTATGAAATAAGATTTACACAAGATTTTGGCAGTGCATAAATTACTATGAAGGCATAAAGTATGATTTTCAGAGCCAAATTAACTGTTTCAGATCAATCACACATTTTTAACAAAGTGCTGTAGTGCTGTTCTGAATATTTTCTAGAGGACAAAATACATTTATTTATTATTTTACAAGCATCTTTTATAAGTACCTTCTGAAGTAAAACATTTTACTAGACACTGACAAAATACAGACAGCAGACACAAAAACAATAACAGGCACAGTACAAAATAAGAGTTTTTTAGAAATTATGCTCTAAACCAAATCCTGGCTTGGAAGTTGCGGTGGGAGATAAAGGCTATCACTCTACTCTCTCAACAGACAAATATATGTCCCTGAACTGCATATAAATTATCTAGATATATTTTTTAAATATTTAAATGACTATAATATTGGGCTAATGCTCTTTTTTAAGGTCACTCCTGGCTCTAAAATTATATGATGCTGCTGTAATATTTTATCATTCCTGGAACACAAACAAATTTAATAATTTAATTGATAAAAAAAAATCATGCTTTTGACAGCTATGAATATATAGAAAGAAAACCATTCAACTGCAGGTACCTAATCTATTCATTACACTAGGAAAAAATTTTAAAGAATTTTAAAGAATTATTTGACTTCTCCTCCCAACCATTCTCCATAATAAATTGTTCTCATGTTCCTCTTGTTAACAACAACTCAAGCATACCTTTATTAAATCATTTCTTTGTAGTAGGGCTAGTTATACAGTTCTCTGTTCTTTCTCTACCAAATGTTGAGCTTCTTGAGGCAGGGTCTTTCTCTTTAAAAAATTTAATTTAATTCTATTTTATTTATTGCGATAAAAATATTTAACATGAGAGCTACCATTTAAGAAATTTTTACGTACAATACATTATTGTTGACTATAGGTACAATTTTGTATAACAGATCTCTAGAAGTCATTTTTCTTGCTTGACAGAAATGTATGGTGGTTGATTAACAATATCCCATTTCTTCCTTACCTCAGGCTCTAGTAACCACCATTCCACTTTTTGATTTCTCCAATTCTTCATGGACTTATGCCATATAGAAGACCCCCTACCAATCAGCCTAGTAAGAGACTTTAGAAGCCTGTACCAACTCTTTATCTCCCCAGGGAGAATAAGGAAGCTGTAGCTTTTGTTTACTTTCTCTGTGCTGAACCAAGTATGGGAGCTCTGACATCTATCAACCATGCTACTACATCCATTTTCCCCCAGGCAGCTAGACCATGCTAAACCCATCAGAGCTTCAGGACTGGTGAGACAGATGCTAGTATCTTGGGAAGCACTAGGTGCACAGGTCACTTCTTTTCCTCCCCAGGAGAAAGCTGAGAGCTGAGATTTTTTCATCTCACTTTGCTGAGCAGAAGGATAAATGGTATCTGTCAGCCCAAGCTACTGCTTCTACTTTCTTCCAGGCAGCTAGACTATGTTGAACTCATCAGAGTTATGAGGATGGCAAGATAGATACCAATCCTCTGGGAAGCTCTCTCAAAAAAATTGTGACACTAGAAATTGTGACCACTTCTTTCCTCTTCCTGGGTGAAGCTGGGATATTTTCCTGATTACAAAGCCTTGCACCAAGGGTAAGCTTTCCAGAAAGTTGCAGATCTCCCTACTTGCTTTGCTAAGTCTAATTTGGCAGTCTTCTGGGATGCAGGAGCCTTTCAACTAGTTTCTGAATTTGTCCGTGCCATATTGTCCGATTGGTGTTTGTCAGGGGAAGGATGGTCCAGAGCTTTCTGTTATGCCATGTTGCTATTAACACTCTTACCTTGCTTTTTTATCCATAGTGCTTGCTATCCATAGTGCTTGCTTAACACGGATTTGATACTTGAGAGATGTTAAATAAATACATTAATAAGTTTATTGAGCAGGCACTTGTAGAGAAGAATATTTTTTAAAAAGTTTTTACTCCCGAGAATATTGAATACAACCTTACTTCTAGGTAACACACAAAAAAACACAAAAGGTATAAAGTAAATAAAATGTTTACCCCATTAATTATTGACAACCTATAATTGAATTCTGTTTTTACCTATGTAGATTCTTAAAATATAATATAATTTTGAAATAGTAGTCTTGTAATTAGTATTTATTTTTCTTATCTCAGTTGGCCAAGTTGAATGCTAAAAGTTATAGATGAAATAAAATAATTAAAAAATAGATTATGGGTGATCTGAATGCAACCATATACTTACCATATGCCTTATTAAGGACATGTCTAACATTATATAATGCAGTTTAAGGTGACGATGATAATAATAATGATTGTGATGGTGGTGGTAATGATGGTGATGATGCCAATGTTGTTGATAATGATAGCTACTACTGATAATTAGATGCATTGAATGCTTACTGTGTATGAGACATTTTGAATATATTAATTCATTTAGTTATTGCAACATCCTGTTGAATTTGTTTTTACTCCTTTTATTGATAAGGGATTATCTTTAAGTACAATAGTAAATTGACAATTATGCCTAGTTCATAGTTGGAAGAGCTGGTTTGGAGCTCTGATCTTTCTGGAGTATACATAACACTTTATTGACAATCAAACCAACAAGCTTAGTACAAAACTGAATGATAATCAGAAACAAATTGTTAACAGTCTTCAGCATGTTTGCATTGCACTAATATACTTTTTCAAATTTATTTTACCTACCAGTGCAATTTTATGTAAGTGCATTTTGAAGTAATCATTTTTTTAATTTTTTGCTTTGTGTGCTTGTGTAAAGATTTTTTCATGTCTTTTTCCTGGTTCTACTGCTACATCCTACTTCTTTATCCTATCATACATTTTTATGCTGGCAACCTATATTAATAACCCAACAGATATCACATTATGTTTTTCTCCATTCTCACATAAGCATGTATAAATGTATATACATACATGTATACATACATATATGTGAGAGGTAGACTTTTAAAAACAATTGTGTTTAATAAAAGTGGTATCATAGTATGCTCACTTTTCCTTAACTTCTCAATTGGCAATACTTGTACTCTGTTGAAATTCCTGTAACTTAATTTTTGTAACTTTAATTCTATTTGATACATGTCAAGGCTTGGCTACATCATGATTAAATCAACCATTCAATTATTAGTGTATATTCACTTTGTTTCTAGTTTTTTGGAGCTATAAACAAAGCTTTAATTTTTTATTTTAAAGTATGCTTATTGAGGTAAAACATGCATATATAATTTATCACTTTTTCCATTTTTAAGTGTATAGTTCAGTGGTAATAACTATATTTAAACAATGCTTTAGTAAACATATTTATATGAATACTATTATGTACTTGTATTAATTCTGTGACAGTGCAATCTTTATACATCTTACCAAAAATGTTATGACAACTCACACACCCATCAGGAATATATGAAATTGCCTATCATCTCATTCCTCTTAGCCATCCTTATTCTTACCAACAATATGTGTAACCAAACTTAATTTTTTTCTGATTTGATAGTCTATTGTTGCTTTAATTTACAATACACTAGAATTGGGTTGGAACATCCTATCATATGTTTCTCAGCCATTAGTTGTGTCTCATCATTATTTTTTAAATTTTTTAGTCATTCCTTTGTATGGATATTTTTACCATCTTCATGATTAATATTAACTTTACACCTATTCTCTCGTCTCTATTTTTTCACAAAATATATTTGTATTTTGATGAGTATCCTTTTTTATATCATTTTCTTCTTCTAAATAGTTTTTTTTACAGTTTATGTGTATTTTAGCCAAAATAATTTCCTGTTTCTAGAAAGTATTATCAGGATCTTAGATTTTATTGAAAAATTTTCTTGCTTTATTTTCTCTATATTAGCAATTGTGCAAAATATAAAACTAGTCATAAATGTAAGCCATATAAGAAACTTAAAAATTTTTAAAAATAAAATAAAATTGATAAACTTAATTTTAATAATATGTTTTATATAGCTAACATTCAAAATGTTATTATTTCTAGCATAAAATTTTAGTATATCAATAGCCACATGTGGCTACAGGTTACTGTACTGGACAATGTATATCTAGAATATATTTTATTTGTGACAGAAGATGACTCTGATCTTATTTCTTCCTGATTTATAGATATTTGTCATATTTGTACATATTCTCTAATCTGACAAATCTATTTTTAATTCCTATGTCAATAGCATTGATGCAAATATAATAGTCTTAAAATATATTCTGATGATTGATAATGTAAGCAGCCTTGTGTTAGTCTCTATTATCTAAATTTTCATGAGTACATTTGTTTATATGTATATTGCATTTATTTAATTATATAGTATGTGTTTGTAATAATTATGTACAAGTAATTTAAATTTTCAAAATTATAGTGAAAAAACAATTGATTTTTGTGTACTTATTGTGTATCCAGCAACTTTGCTAAATTTATCAGTTTTACTAGATTTTTTGTAGATTCTGTCATATTTGTATAGATAGTCCAGTTTTCTATGAAAAATGTATTTTTCTTGCCATATTGCACTTACTAGAACTTCCAGTATAATGTTGAATAGAAGGAGTAAGAGTAAACATCTTTGTCTTGTTCCAAATATACGGAAAATTTCATACGTGCCCTCTATCAGTCTGAGGAAACTCCCATTTATTTTTATTTTGCTATAAATTTTATTAAGAATAAATATTAGGGTTTATAAAATACTCTTTCTATGTCTATTAAAATGATTATATAATTTTATATTTCAATCTGTAAATACAGTGAATTTTATTGATTGAAATTGTTTTCCATGTTAAACCACTCTCTCAGGGATAAACTCGGATTTTGAAGAACTAGTACGTTTTAGACAAAAGTTAGAGTTATAAAAACGTAAAAATCTCAACATTTCACCTGGAAAAACTATAATGTTGAGAACATAAATAATTAGATAAATAAATTGCATGCTAAAGTATATGCTGTATGGAGGTATAAGTAATTACTGAAAATTTATCAATTTAAAATAACTCATCTGCAAGAAATATTTTTTCAATATAATCCTCTTACACATATTATACTTTGACTCAAGATAGTAAATATTTATAAGATAGGCCTATTATGCCACTAAGTATAATTCATTGTAGACCTATTTTTTAGCCTTATATATTAAACCAAATTCTAGTTTATCAGATTTCATAGAAATTAAAGATTTTTCCCCATAATCATTTTTTACTATAAAAAATCTCTAAAAATAAATAACAAAATAAGAAAAATGTACCCTTAAAAAATTTTTTAGCTTTAATTAAGGCAAACTTCACAAATTGTAAAAGTCAAGAAGTAAACGGTAATCTGAAAGGCTCTAGAGACCATACCGATTTACCTTATTTAACAATGACTTGTAATACAATGCATTTTTACTTAATTTTATGCACTATGAATGTATGGCAATAGTTTTTTTTTTCCTGTAGAAGCATTTCAAAATATGTGAGACATACTTCATACTAGGACATTAGTGCCATATGCTCATTAACAATTGCGAAGTAGACAGTGTTAGTTTTCCAGTGAGGTGAGTGACTGCAATTTCTTATCAGTGGAAATTACTTCAGCACCTGAAAACACAACCTCAAAATTATTCTGAGCCAATGTGTAACGAAAGTTAGATTGTGAAAAGTTTTATTTAAAGGATTGCCTGAAGGATAAGCAATTCATGCATCTCTCTAGGAAATCTCAAGTTTGTTTCTGGGTCAATCTGACAGCCAGAAAACTATGCAATTTGACTACATTTTTTTCCACCTTTTATATTGCTTTTACTTTGGCATCCATGTAAACAAAAAGTTTTGTCTTGGTTTTTATTGTAGGAGGATAGTTGAGGGAACTTAAATAATAGTACATAAAAGTTTTTTGTCTTAGACCATTTTCATAGTTCACTGATCTTAAGTAACTAATATTTTTGTTTGTTTTTTGAAACATACTGCTCTTATAAAGAATATTCCGCTTTTGGTTTGGCAACTAGTATACTTAAAGTCAAATTTCTTGCCCACTTTGATTTATTAAGCATGCCTTAATTGCTTGTCAGTCTGTGCCTAGCACACTTTGATTTCATTTCATGATTTTTCTATTAGTATCTTTTCTTTCTGATTTTTTTCACCATTTTTTAATTGTAATTTCATACTTTTTGGTAATTTCATTCTTTTTTTCAGTGAAGCAATTTGTTAATATGAAAAATGCTTCAGAGTTCTTATATTTTTTTTTTTTAATTTGCACGGACAAACTTTAAAAGTCAAAGAATGGCCATAAAGGTACAAAACTAATTATTTTTGATGATGGTCAAGAAAAGCGGATGGATATAGAGAATGGGAGTATTCTTTGTCATGGTTCTACTAAATGGTATTCATTGGTGTTCCTCGATGAGCAAAGGAGAAGCATAGTACAGATGGACGAAAACTGAAAGTAAGCTTTACTCAGTTAGTCTGCCTGGATTTTATTCTGTCTCTTCAAAACTCAATATTGCAAGACATCTTGGGTTTTTCCCATGCTAGAAATTTTTTATTACCTCTATCTTAAAATAATGGTAAGTGCATGATTGTTTAAAAGGATATAGGAATTCAAAGCATTTGTTAAAAAAAATTATCTGTAAATAGGACTGTTCTCAAACATCAGAACTTTATAAAGTGTAACCATGACTAAGTCCAGTGACAGAATCGTTTTGAAATACAAGGGAAAAAAAATTAGACTACTTAATAATTTGAACCTTTGCTTACAGCTTTTGGTTCAAAGTACATTGTAGGACCAACTTTTTTTGTAGACTAAAGTCAGTTTAAGGAATTATAAATGAAAATTAGATATCTTATATATTCACATATCATCGATTCATCATCCTGTAATACTCATTGGTTGCTGTATTGGTTATCTATTGCCACATAAATGTGTTCGGCAGATAACTTGATGACATATAAGGAGAGATACTTACTAAACACATGTGGCTACAAGGTTTAGTTAATTTGGGCCAGACTCACTCATGAGGCTGCATCAGCTACATCTCATGTGATAGCTCTACTATTATTATCTGAACTCGTAGATACACATATGTAGTAGTTGACTGACTGTTAGCTGGTGTATGATGGACTTGGCAGGAAAGACATCAGTGAGCCACATTTCCAAGTATCTGTTATCATCTATCAGTCTAGCTCTGCCGTGTTCTCTTAACAAAGGCAGAGATGCAAAAGTACCCAAGCCCAATCAGAGAAGCATTTACAGACCTCGATTTGATCGCGTTTGCTGACTTCCTAAGACCAAAGCTAAGAGTGGAGTAAAAGGGCACTTCAAAGATATGTAAGAGTATAAGCCTAGAGGAAGGTGAAAAATTAGGGCCGTTGTGCATGATTGCAGCACAGAACTTTATTCTAGCTACTTTATACAGCTGGCAGATGTATAGTCCATGCTCTCAGAGGATTCATGGGTCCAGTAACACATAATTTATTAAGATTCACCATGGGAGGAGAATTTCTTTACCCTATTATTGCTTTCAGAAATGAATATCGCCCATGTTTTCATCTTCCTCTTTTCATGCAGGATTTTGAAAGGAGTGATTTTCATATGACTCTCTCTTTTTATGAGGTGACTTGAAGTATTAGCTGACATTATTTAATGACAAGTATAGAGTAATGTTCTCTTGCACTCGGGAATGTTACAAGGAGATAAAGTGAAAATAAAGTGACAAAAGTAATTAGCCAGAAAATAAGACCTCTGAACAATTAAGATTCGGTGCCCAAGCCAAACTAGTGAAAATCTTTTAGGTTGATTATATAAATTCAGCTTATTAAAGATTTTAAAAGAAAGAATTTTGAGGTTTCTTATCACCATGGGCAGCTGCTAGACCTCCAAATGGAATTTCCTAATGAGTATGGAAACAAATCTGTTTCTTTATTTTGCAGATACTCTGCATTTGCCTGGCTACGAACCAACACTGACCAGCTGCTCCTCTCTGTTCTGCAGCCACCTGGCCTTATTGCTGACATTTGAGTTTGAAAGGAATACATGCTTCATCCTAAATATTCCAGATATTATCCATTGTTTTTCTTGTTACTGCCTTCTGTATTGACCCTACTAGAGAGTGAAAAACAAAAAACAAACAAACAAAAAAACTCCCAGATATTTCTATGAAATAAATTGAAGTACTTGGAAGCTTTCATTTAGTAGACTATGATACCATTCCACCTCTCTTCTGTGTTTTCCACTGCTGTCGAGATTGAGAAGCTTAAATCTGTTATTTCCAAGATGCTTTTGTTGTGTGGGTTTTGATGTGATATGGTTTGTCCATTTGGATTGGAACATAGGAGAAGAAAGAGTCATATTTTGCAATTGCTTCTTTTGTGGCTGTAAATCATGATCAGAAAGGCTTTCTGCAGCCATTTTAGCAGAATTTTTAGTGAACAGTCATCAGGGTTGTGATTTGAAGGTGGGGCATGGTAGTACAATACTGAGTTCCTGGTTCCTTGGTGGAAGCCAAGACTGTGCATTTGTGGAGCTACTAGTTTCATGAGTGAGCTCCCTCTTTCTCATCTTCTCTATTTTAGTGGGGGTAGTAGCTCTTCTGGTAGGCTAGTTTTGTAATGTTGCCTTGAACCTCATTCCCAGAGGTCTAGCTTCCTGACTTTCCAGTGATTTTGTAAGCATCTAATGTCCTTCATTAAATGCTATTCTCCTTCAAATACCTAGATTTCTTTCTGTTATTGGCCTCTGAATCTAGAATCATGCCCAAACCAGAGACTTTGAGTTAGTCATCTCCTTGCCTGATGGCTAAAAATTAAATGTAAAATATACAGTCATGCCTACATTTTCTTTTATTTTGCTTACTGCTCTTTAAAATAATTTAAAGAATATTTCACGTACATAGAAAAAGTATAAAAAATAATGTAACACATCTTTGGTTATCTACTGCAAGATTGACCAGATGTTGACATTTGGGTATATTTGCTTCAAATCTTGTTTTTTCACTAAAATATTTCAGCTATGTCTAAATCTCTCCCAGTTCCATTCCTTGTATCCTTTCTCAGACTCTATCCAAAGTCTTTTTGTATGTATATATGTTCCATGCATATTTTTAATGATTTAACTCTACATACTTATGAACTCATACAAGTATATAGTATTTTCTTATGCTTTTAATAAATGGTTTCATATGGCATAAATTTCATACATTTCACAACTTGCTCTTTCAATCAGTAATATGTTACTAATTTTTTTTCTGTTTTTATAAATATAGATCCAGTTAATTTATTTTAACTTATGTATGTCTTTTCCACTGACTGAGTATACTATAATATTTCAAGCCTGAGGTTGTTTCCAATGATTGACTTTCCAATAACATCTCAAAATCAATATGCTAATAATTAACTTTATAATTTTTCCTGACCCTTCATAATAGTATTTTATAATTGATCTCCCTGCTCTTGTTATTGGCATTTACACCCCCAATTCTTTCAACTTCAAAACTTTGGGACAATATTGACATATTATTTTCACTATTTATCAGTTCATTGACTACTTAGCCCTTGTCAGTCTTTAAGTCTGCTAAAATGTCATCTCCTAAGAGATGTATTTCTAAGTAGGTTTCCCATCCCCTGGACTATTTTACTCCAGCAACGTGCTCTTCCCTCTTTTCAGAACACTTATCACAGTATGTAATTAAGATTTGCTTACAATCTATTTTGTTTGTTGTCTGTCTTCCACAATCAACTATAAGCTCTGTGAAAACTGGGACCAGGTCTTTGTACCCAGAACTAGCATTAGAGTATTATAGCAGCTCAGTACATATTTGCTTGATAGATTGATAGGTAAATAGATAGATAAATGCTATGTGTAGTCCATTACATTCTAAATTCAACCTGTGATATTCTGAAGATTTCTTTCTTCAAAAGATCAGTAATGTAAATATAAGCAAATGGAATTTAAAAGCAAAACAAATATAAAAATAAACAATGCTTTAAAGCACATTGTCTGGTTGTTATTAAATGTTTAAAATTTTACTCATTAAAATAGTATTTTATACATGCAAGTAAAGTGTTCCTTTTATTTTTATTTTAGCATAAATGACACATAATAATATCTCCTTGACAAATATATGACCATTTAGTTATAAGTTGCAGCTTAAAATTTTTACATAAATAATTTTTTTATTGTAGCATAATTAAAAAAATAATTATATTGAATCATATATAATTTTAAGTACGTAGAAAAATAAAAAATAATATAGATATCCATGTACCCATCACCAAAATTAAACAGATGTTAACATTTTGCCGTATGTGAATTAAATCTGTCTTTAAAAATAGGAAATAAAATGCTACAGATTTAGCTAAATTTTCCACCCTCTTCTGTCTCCTTTCCTCAGCAGTAACCAATATCTTAAATTTATTATATGTCTTTCTTGTGTATGTCATTTCATGCATCTAAAAACAATGTAACTATGCTTTGTGTGTACATGCTGGGGCTCTTATTTAACAAAGAAATTTATAATTACAAAAACAAAATTAAACATGAGAGTGAATATTTGTTTAGAGTAAATATCACAACACATTAAAAAATGTTAAAAGGCGATAAATATCACAAGCATCAATAAATCTCCAAAAGAAACATAATATGCATAAATGAATTGCCTGATTTACCACTATAATAATTTTTTTTCTACATTTGTTACCATAAAGTATTTAATTACGTCTTCTTGTGACATTCAAAAAATACGAATTTCTACAGAATGATTAGAAAAAAAATTTTTTCCCTTTAGTATGGATGAACTAAATTTATTTTTAATTATTGGTAACTGAATGCATTAACATTCTACTTCACTCATGGGCTTTCATATTATAAAGCTTATACAGGATTGTACCCAACACACACAGGCATTCAGGAGAAAAACACTCTCACAAGCAGACGTCCCAACATTATGGCAGGTCAGGAGCAGCTGCCTATGCAAAGAGAGTGGGACCTTTCTCAGGAAGATGGTTCGTGCTTATCACCCCAATATCTCACTTTCTACTTGCTTATTAAAAGAAATAGATGCAGACATTACACTAACCAGGAATGTGTACCATAAGTAGTTTCTTTCCATAGGATCTGCTCTTCAACATCTTGAAATTAAGGATTTTATATCTGGTCTTGAGTTAATATTCAGAATAAAAGCTTCCTTCTTGGAAAGAAGCCAATGAAAGTGAAACATCTCAAAACTAAAGTTCCTTAGCAGCATTTCAAATCTGCCTTCATTTGTGTGTGTTTATATTTTACATAACTAGGTTCATTCTGTACATTTTTTATAAATCTATGTGGCTCATTCAACTTTATTTTTATGTTATTCATGTTGATACATGTAGGTTTAACTGATGCATAATCTGTTTGACTGCTAAGTATTACATTGCACTAATCAACCATATTTAATTTTTCTCCTCTTTTTCTAAAACGTATTTATGTTGTGTTTTTTTTTTCCTAGTCGGTTTGGTATTATAAACAGTGATGCAGAAAGCATCCTTCTATATGTCTCTTTGAACATCTGTGGGACTACCTCCAAAGTAGTGAATTAGAGATAAATTCTAGGTTATGGAATGTGCACACCTTAAGCAAATTACTGAAAAAATGGCTCTATAATTTTTATTCCCCTAAAAATATGAGTCTCTGTTAAATTTTCACCTATATCTGGTGTTCCCACAGTTGTTAATTTTGACAATCAGTTGGATGTGAGACTCTCACTGTTGTTTTCGTTTGCATTTAACTATTTGCTAATGATGCTAAATATTTAATGTATTTATTCTTATTGTTTATCTTGACTTCCTCAACTGTGAATTGCTGGTTTGTATCCTTGGATAGTTTATTTGAGGATGTCAATTTATATTGAACTTCAGATTTGGGCAGATGTATTCACATAGTTACAGGAAAGACTGAATACGGCAGGCTTCATATGTGGAAGGCCTGTATGGATAAGAATTATCACCTATTGCTAAGATTTTCTTTTTTTAGTTTTAGATATATGTTAGGTTGACCTATTCATTTCTTGTACTATCTTTGTCAAATACTGGTACCAGATTATACTATTTTTTTCCTTTTCCGAGAAATTGCATAAAACTACAATTATTTTTATATTAGAAGTTGGGTAAAAAGAAAAGTTGGGCAAAATTTGCTTACAAAACCACCTGGACTTAAATCTCCACATCCACTCACTTATCAACTAGGTATTTATTTGTGTGTCTGTGTAGATTTTATTCTATTCATCATTCTTTTTAATGATTATAAGACTACTCAGTTCTACTGCTTGAGTGAGTTTTAATAAATAAATAAATTGTATTTTTCCAGAACAATTTCACTTTATTTGAATTTTTAATTTTATTGCAAGAAAATCATGCATAGCTTTTTAAATGATATTTTCAAGTCTTTAATATATTAGTGAACATATTTCCTTTTATTTTTTTACTCCTAATATCATGAGGGTGTGCATGTTTGTGTGTCCTCTCTTTTATGGTTATGCTTTTTTTGAATACCTCCTCTCTTTTTTTCTTGGACAATCTTACAAATTGTGTGTAATTTATTAGTCTTCTCAAAACATCAAATATGGGGCTTTGTTGACATTTTCTTTTTGCCTTGTATCTATTTTATTTTACTGATATTTATGTCCTGCTTTTACTTTCTTATAATCTCTTTTTCTGAGTTGATGCTGGATGTTTATTTTGTATTTATCATTATTTCTTATTTATTAACATAAACATCTAAAGATAAATATTTTTCTCCAGTGTGGTTTTAGCTGTATCTCATCCAATTTGATATATAGTATTTCAGAGATATTTGATTCTAAATATAGTTAAAATTGTATTATATATACTGTTTATCCCATGATTTAACTGAAATAATGTTAAATTATTCAAATAAGAGGGGATTTTAGTTACTTTTTTGTAATGCATTTTATTGTACATGGTGATGAAATATTGTTTACTACTTGTTTTATAATTTTTGAGCCTTTCTTTGTTGTATCCTGGTGTTCATGTTTAAGAAAAAAAGTATGATTATGTGAAATGAAAAAATCTTTTGTTAATTATGGGGTTTATTTAGCTCAATTATATATTATTCTAGTCTATTCATTGTATAATTAAATCTTATTCATTCCTTCACTAAAGAAGTATTGTGTCACTCTTTTGAGCCAGTTATTGTTTTCCAAGCATTGAGTATGCAGCAGTGAAAAAAAATAGGCAGCTCTTGACCTGTATGAAGGTGACATTTTAGTAGAGAAGACAGGCAGTATAAAAATGAGTCAGTAAGCATATCTGGTAAGTCAGATGATAGTAAAAGATATTTAAAAATTAAATTGGGGGGGTTGATGTGGAGAAATGCTTATTTTTATGAGATAATTTTTTTTTCAGGTGGCAGAAAGAACAAGTGTAATGAACTTGGAGAAGGAATTCTCTGGCCAGAGACGAGTGAGCAAAGGGACACAGTAGAACATGAGGTTAGTGAGTTAGTGTAACCAGATCAAATTTAGACATCAAGTTGATGAGAAGGAACTACTAAAAGAGGCTTAAAAGCAGTAGGCAATGAGGAAGCAGGTCTGGACTGAATGCTGTCAACATCGGCTACTCACACCTTATCTTAAGACTTTCTTATGTCATCGCTTCAAAAATCACTTTGTTGTCTCCTTTGTCTTGAATTCTATTTGTCCTCTGTCTTGTTTGTCACCCTTTGTTCAGTAGAGCATTTTTTCCCCAAGAAATGATATATGGAAGGTGATTCTTTCGAGATGCATCATACCTGATGGTTTAGTTGGATGAAGAATTTTAACATAAAACTGCCATTTCTTTTAATAGACTTGTTAAAGAACAGTTTTAGACTTACAAAAACATTGAGAAAAATAGTTCAGAAAGTTTTCATGGACCTTACTCATCCAGTTTTGTCTCTTTCATTGATGGATTGAATCATTTATTTCTATGAGTATAAAATCATGGATATTTCATTTTATAGTTTGGATTATAATCTAATACTACTTTATTTTATGGCTCAGATTGTTCCAGCATTAGCTATTGAGAGCTCTGTCAGTTGATGCTGTGTTGCTTTGGCATATCCCTATCAATGTGCTTTTTGGTTGTGTTTTAGCACTTTGGTATTTTCTGGCACTACAAGATGTTCTAGGATCATTTCGTACACTCTCTGCTCCATTTGCAGGACAGTCAGGTCTTCCTTACATTGGAGAATATCAGAAACCAAGATGTGGTCACTAGCTGTGCTCATGTTATAAGGCTACCACCCACTTGTTATAATTAGATAAATGAATACAAATCAAAAATAAGTCTATTTAAAGTTTTATGTCCTTAGCTTTTTAAAATTATTGCTCATTGTATATACTTTGGAAAGTACCAAAATATGTACTTATTTTCTATACATGTAAGATAGCTAAAAATAAATACATAATTTTATATCTTGTACTTTTTGATGATTTTTAAGTAATATGCATTCTCCTATGTCATTTAAAATTTTTTACAAGCACCATTCATGATCACTATATAATATTCCATGAATGCATACAATATACTTAATTATATTTCTAAAGTTAAATATTTAGAGGGCTTCAAATTTCAACATTTTAAATAAAAAATGTATTTTATTTCCAATTACTTATAATGGATTACATTCTAAACTACTTTATGATTTAATATGATTGACATACTAAATTTGACATATTTAATATGATTGACATATTAAAAATATGTATATATTTATTGTATACATATCAATACATTTGGGATAAGGATTCACCCATAAAATCATCACTACCATCAAGGCCATAAACACAGCCATCACCTCCCAAAGTTTTCTTCCACTCTGTTATTACTGAGGTTTCTTTTTCCAATTGTTTATTTAGGATATATTTCTAAAAGTAGAATTTTTTGATCAAAGAACTTTACATATGAAAGGCAAGATATATTTTGACAACTTATTTTCTTAAGAATAACAATATTTCCCAAACTATTTTATGAGACCATTGATCTTTCTAAATCCTAGAAATCAATGAAAAATAACAGCTTTAAAATGTTAACTGAATGGAAAAAAATACTACATTATTATGGTTTTAATTTGCATTTTTATTTTTCAGATGTTTGGCCACTATTTCCTTGTCTCTCACTTGCTTCTAAATAAGATCAACCTGGGCATTTCATCGGCTTAGAATTTTCACTGGAGGTATAGAAGATCATGGGGAGGGGCATGTTGCATAGGTAAACCATAGTATTGTTGTTTTTAACCTTACTCTTAGCAATGTATTGGGTCTTTTAGTAGATATGGTTTTGAAAACAACCAAATACCTCTTATTCATTAGTAGCATTAGCAATGTGCCAGTAGCATACTCAGCACTGGGTGTGAAAAGCCAACACCACATGTTCTCACTTTCAAGTTGCTTATAACCTGGTGGGAGACACTTACACTCTCATGACTATTTTGAAGTAAGTGGAGATTAATTATTTCAATCACAAGGAGCCATGAAGCTCATATTAGCAGTGCTTCTCCAGGGTTGAACTGTGCTCCCACCTCCCTTCTTCCCTGCCAAAGGCCCCAGGAATTTTCCTATCTGCTGCCTCATAAACTCCTTCATTTGTGTTATATTCCACTTGGGCTCTGCTTGGATCACTGCATCAGTCTCTAATTTCTCCCCATTCAGCTAGTTTTGAAACAGTCACAACATATTCTTCTGGTTCCTCAAATATTTCATTTTGTTTGTTTAGTTATTGATAATAATTAATTGAAAGTAATTCAATTAATAACTTATATTGCCAACGTATAGTATTAATAATTATTAAGCCCTATGTATCTAGTTTTGGGATAAGACCCTTGTATTTGACATCCAATGTAATCCTAGCAGCAATTCTGTGTGGTAAATATTTGTGTTATCTCAGTTTACAGAGAAGGAAACAGAGTCATAATTATAGAAAGTAACAGAACCAATGTTACAGAACTGTAGGACATCTCAATGTAATGGAGAAGTTTTTTCTGTTTTTATTTGAATATCAATACTGCTTGGGTTAGACTGTAGTTTCAGGACTCTTTATAGATATCCCCTCTGATAAGATAACTCTTAATCCTTCATCTGACCATTTTTGTTCCTGTAGGTAGAACTTGTTCTGACCCCTATTGTTTTTGGGTTTTTTCCCCCCAAGATCTCACATTAAAATCTCTATTTTCTCACTGTTGGTTTGAATTCATTCATTGTTACATTTAACAAACATATTGAGTTCTGTTGAGTGCCATAAATTGCTCTGAATGCTATAAAATATAGCGCTGAACAAGGCAGAAGCAGTTCTGCCTTTTTAGAAATATGTCTGCAGGAGAAAAAGTTAATCAGTAGACAATGCATACATGACATAACTTTAGAGAATATACATTAAATAACTATAGATTTTCTTAGTTTTATTAAGGAAATTAACAAATGACTGATAAGTAATCACAGGAGTTGACTTTCTTAAATAGGATAATTTTTTTTTTCTAAAGAGGTGATATTTTTGCCAAGACCTGAATGAATTATGAGAAGGAGCCAAGCATAAAATTCTCTGGGAAAATAGCATTTCCTTTAGAGAAAGGAATAAATTCCAAGTCCTGAGGCAAAGAGAGAGAATAAGGTCAAAATCATGAGAAGAGTTAGATTTAGTAGGGTCCTGCAGACACTGATAAGAGTAAGGGATTTACCAGGATTGCAGTGAGAAGTCACCGGCCAGTTTTAAGCAAGGGAGTGAGTGATAAGATCTGATTAGCTTCTTTTGAAAACACACTACAGATGCTGTTAGGCCAAGTGAAATTTTAGGTGCCAAAGAGTGGGTGAATCAAACTCTCCAAAGCTCATATGAATTTTATTTATATCCCAGAAGAAAACTCCATTTTCTCAGAGTTATTTGGTTTCTTGCTAGAAATTTAATTTAAGAAAATCCCTATCTCTTTCTCTTGAAATCACATCACTTTGTTTCTTGATATTTTTATCCCTTCGTAGAGAAAGAGCAATGAGGTTTAACATCCTCATAAAGGGAAATTAATGATCCAGTTTGTAGATCTTTGGTTCCCTATATCACCGGGATTCTTGTAAGAGCAGTGTTTTTCCTGCTGTTTGGATCCAGTAGTTTGATTGTATGGCTTGGTAGGGGCATAACATGTGCACGTGAAGCAGAATGGAAATTTCCCTTCTCTCCTGCTGGGACACTTTGGTCCACATGCTCTCTCTCTGAATCTTAGATTCATCATCTGTAAAGTGAAGGGTCTGGTCTAGCACAGAGCTTCCCAAATGCAGAACTATTGTGGGCTAGATGATTCTTTGTGGTGAGGAGCTGCATTCTGTCTTGGGGTATGTGTATCAGCATTCTTTTACCTACTCGATACTAGTAGCATCTCCTGGGTAATGAAGAATTTATTTAGACATTGTCAAATTTCTCTGGTGGGTAGGAGGGGGAGAGTGGACAAAATCTCTGATATGTAAGAACCACAGATCTAGAAAGACTTAGTTCTCTCTTTGCACTTATATTTTAAATGCATCATGAACCCCAGAAATAGTCAGGACTGTGGAACTTTTGATATTTTGTATTATTTAAGAAAATATTTTCTGCTGAGAAATGCTAAGCTTATTTTTTTCTCCCATTTCCCTCTTCATTACCATGACACCAAATTACTGCTTGTAAGTGACTCTTACTACAAACAACAGTCTGCTAAGGTCAAGGCAGACAGAATATCCCCTTCTCCCTTCTCAAAATCTATTATACATATAATCAAAAGTTGCTTGTTCTTCGGGTATGTAAATTTCCTCTGCCTTTTTAAGGGCCAATGATTCACTGAGGGAAAGAAAAATGTTTATCTACTTAAGAACTAAGAAGTATAAAGTAAATCCAAGTAAAGAAACATGTTTTTAAAAACCCACAACCTTATATAAATTGAAATTTTCTACTTAATATTCCCCAGGAGTTTGGGGAAAAAATGTGCTAACTAGAGTAACTCAAGCTTCAAAATATTGTGTTGCATATTTAGATCATATTTTCACATTGTCTATGATGCTTCTCCAAGAATCCCAGGTGGATCACTACCCACTCAGTGCTTAGAATCCCACCTGGCCACTCTTGCCTTTTTTTTTTTTTTTGCCTTGTTACCTGTGAGTCTTTGCTCATGTTTTTTCTCCTTGAAGTGTTTTTCAAAACTCAAATCAAACATCAATGTCTGGAAAGTCTTCCTGACTCCAACTCTTCAACATAATTTGATAATCCTGCAAGTGCTCACAAATACTCTGGATCTAGCAAGAAAAATTAAAAAGCTCGGTTTGGAGGCTATACATTTTCCAATTAAAATATGACAGTAAATTGAATTAAGGAAGTGGCAGAAATATTGAAAATAAATATATCAATTTAAGATATAATTTATATGTAGAGCCAAGCTGGCACAACTTGGTTATGGATTGAATAAATGGATGAGGGAAAGGAAGTATGTTACTGAGTTTTTTTTTCTTTGTTTTTGTTTTAAAGATGTGGGATACAATTCAGGGTTAGATATGTTAGGTATGTATATGGTCCTCTTACAGGTAAAGTTTGAAATGCCTTTTGGTCCCCACTTCACCTGGTTTGAGATCGGGTACCCATATTGATGTTGTGTGCCCCCTCCATATGCCCAACAGTGTCCCACTATTGCCAATCCCTTTCTTTTTTTTTTCTTTTTCTTTTTTAGTTTTCAAACAAAGTTTATTTAGAAAGTAAATTAGAGAGAGAAAGAGAGAGAGGAGATTCACCTTGCTGAGATAAGAGATGGAGCCAAAATAAGAAAACATGGTGGTCATAGCTCAAAGAGCCACGCGGAGACAACAGAGTTTAGCAAAGCAATGGCCACCAATCCCTTTCCTATGGTATCATGATAAATGTTCAGGGTCCACTTATAAGTGAGTACATGTGGCACTCAGATTTTTCATGTTTATTGCAGCATCATTCACAAAAGCAAAAACATGGAACCAACCATGCTGCCCCTCAAAAGTGGACTGGATAAAGAAAATGTGGTGCCTATCCATGACAGAAATTTACACAGCCATAAAGAAAAACAAAATTATGGACTTTGCAGCAACTTCGATGGATTTAGAGTCTATAATACTCAGTGAGTTTTTTTCTTTTTAGTGATGATTTAATTGATTTTTAAACCTCCCGTTTCTTTGATGCACTAGCAAAATGAAATATAGACATTTATTCTATGCTCCTAAGAGGGGAATTAATAGTTCTTATGAATCTAATTAATTGGGCTGGATTTGACAAGACTTCAAGGTATAGAGTGAAATAAAAAGAGAACATGAGGTTTGTCAGGAAGCAATAGAAAGTCGGAATTTCTATGGGACATACAAAGGCTAAAGTCAGAGGGCAGGAGGAAGATGAAACCAGAGACCCATGTGTCTGACATGTGATAGCAGAATATTTGTCCTAAAACAGGGCACTTAGACTTGACAGTCGTGAGCACAAAGAACTTGCAGAGACTTGCTATGAGGAAAATCGTTCACGTGCCCCAGAATCTTGCGAAGCCAAGATCTTTTTCCTTTCTAAAACCATTTTATGTAATTAATTTTTAGAGCAGATTTAAGTTCACATAAAAATTGATCAGAAGGTGCAGGAATGTCCCTTACATGCCTTGTTCCCACAGGTGTAGTCTCCTCCACCATCAACATCCCCCACTAGAAGGTACATTTGTTACAATTGATGAATCTACTCTGACACATCATCACCCCAACTTTCTACTTTACTTTAGGGTTCACTCAGTATTGTGCATTCTATGGATTTGGACAGATGTAGATGACATATATTCACCATTACAGTATCATGCAGAGTAGTTTCATTCCCCTCAAAATCCTCTGTCACGATGCCTCTTCCAAATGTTTTATTGGGAAAGATGAGGTGTTGGGTGAACAAGCATGAAGCTCTTAACTCCTGTTTGAACCCCCTCTTCACCTGCACAGCTACAGCAAAGCCCCTGGGACATGGACTTAGTGCAACCATCACTGGGGCAGGGATAGGCCCTGAAAGAGCTTCCCTGAGAGCACGTCCTGACTTGGCTGCTTCCATCGGTCCCTCATCGCCTGCTGCTACTGGGAGATTGGCTCCAGTATCTGTTTCAGATGGTCACCCAGCCAGTTCAGAGCCTGTCACTGTCTTTATTTCAGCTCCTTTTCCTGGGATGCCGGGATCTGCAGCAACTCCTGGGCACACAGTCCCAGCAGCAGAACCATCTTCATGAGATGCAGATATCAGGATTGGAGGAACAAGGTGTACTGGGGAAGCGAACCCGGCTTCTGAAGGAGCAGTTCAGGGGCCTTCTCCGTGGGCAGCCTCAGCATGTGGCTCTCTGCAGAGCTTCGGCCCAGGAGGGTTTTGCTGAATGAGTTTCTCTTGTGAGCAGGGAGACTTGTTGCTGTGTTTCCTCCTCTAACTTGCTCCAAGCAGGATGCGCTGCTGCTTGGTTCCTGTTTCAGAAGCTGCCACAGCCCTGCCCTGTCCTCCAGTTTCAGGGTCCTGGCCACAGCCCCTAAGCTCCAGAACTAAGACTTGCCTTTCGCTAAATGCCTCTGTCAATATCCAGCATCCTACTCCTTCATTCCCTGGTAAGAGTGATGTATATTTGTGGCACAAATCAGGATGTAACGATTTAGGGTCAGCACCCATTCTCACAATGGCCTAGGACATCTACAAATATAATCCGAAAAACAGACTGTCAGGGCCCCTAACAAAAGTAAGAATTGATAGAAATTCCTCCACTTGTCTTTGGAAATGGTTGAACTGAAATGCTGGAGAAAACTTGAGCAACCTAGTGGCAAATTAAAACCAATAATAGGAGGAGTTAAGGATGAACCCCCAAACTTCCGACAACTTGGTGTCAGCTTTACCAAATGGGATTTCCATTCATTAAGATAGGAAGAGCAAGCCGGGCTTGGTGGCTCAGCCTGTAATCCCACACCTTGGGAGGCTGAGGTGAGTGGATTGCCTGAGCCCGTGGGTTCAAGACCCGCCTGGGCAACTTGGCAAGACCTCATCCCTACAATAAATCAAAAAACTAGCTGGGCGTGGTAGCGTGCGCCTGTGGTTCCAGCTACCTGGAAGGCTGAGGCGGAAGGATC
>CAUYQG010115582.1:0-12291 GCA_963574415.1 Tarsius wallacei | reverse complement strand
AGGTTTGAGAACTACCTGCCTTAGCAAGCAATCATGTTTGTTTTAGTCTTGAATGTGCTCTGCGTGAATCTCTTGAAAACTTTAGCAAGGAGGGTTGTGAAGCTGGTGGCTCTGAGATTTCTGAATTGCAGGGGAGGTGGGGAGCACACCTCATCAACAAGGGTAACTTCATAATGAACATTTGTATACCTAACCCTGAATTGTACCCCACATCTCTAAAATAAAAAAGTTTTAAAAAAAGATGAAGAATTTCGATTCTTACCACGATGTCCCAAGACTAGTAATCATAAACCCAAGACCATGCCTGTCCTGTCTGCTATACCACAGAAGTGATCAAAGACAGCCAATTTTTTTTTTTTTTGCAAAGGAAGTTCAAATCACAAACACTAGAATTCCATTAATGTGACTATCCAACAAGAACAAGTAAAAGATGACTCTCATCCAATTTCAGAGGAGGGCACTGAAGGACAGAGGAAAAGTTCTAGTCCAGCACCATACACCTGGCTAGGGGAAAGACAAGGTGCAAACCACTTATCTGTGGGACGTGGAACTGGTCAATGAAATTCTCACTAAAGGGATAAGCATCTAAATCACTCAGCTCCTCAGTATGCAGGGCACTTATGCCTCAGGTGGAAGCCATGGGCAGACAGAAAGCCTTGGTTTTTAATTTCAAATGCAGCCACATTATTAAAGTATCACAGGTTCCATTCCCAGCCCTATAGACCTAGGTGAGTCACTCCCTTCTGCATGTGAGCTGCGTGAAGGCAGGAAGCCTGTCTGTTAAGTTTGCTGATCTAGCCCAAGTACCTAGGATAGTGTTTACTTAGCACAAAATAGACCCTTGATAAATTACCTGTTGAATGAATGAATGAACTCTACTCTCTGTGGTCTGGTTTTCCATCAGAAACACCATGGTAAGTCTAAGATAAATGTTTAAATATCCTTGAGCATTAAAAATATATAGGAAAGCACTTTTAAAGTACCAGCACAAGTTAAAAATGCAACTCCTCATTTCCCTGGGTGTGAGGAGCTCTGGCTTGGTCTCCGAGCAGCTGCTGCAAACACATCCATTCTCCTGGACCACTCTACCCCAGCCTCCCATCTGCCCCAGCACATGACCTCCCATCAAAACCGGGGTGCACCTCTTTATCTCGCATCACACTTCAACTCATATGGGCTGGCATCTGCTCCTCCTTCCACCAACACTGTTGAGGCACCAGGACCTCCGATGGAGGAAAAGTGGAAGAGTGGCAGGTATGAAAACGTGGAGGTGGGTCTGCAGCTCTCTCCATTCACCTCACACTTCTCTTCAGTTCTCTCTGCCCATACACCCTGGGCTTCACCTCTACTGCCACAACCTCATCACACCTAGACAGAGGTGATGATCCCCAAATCCAGTCTCCCATGCCTCTCAGCTGTGCTGGTAACTGAAACACACCTCAAGTTCAGCATGTCCCCAAACAATATATATAGTCCTACCTTGCCAGCAGTCCCTGAATGTCTCTAAAGCCCATTCATGTATCCCTATCATCACTCTTATCACCTGGTCCATGCTGCTACCATATCTTTTTTTTTTTTTTTTTTTTTTTTTAGTTGGAGTCTCACTCCATCACCCAGGCTGGAGTACAGTGGCATACTCACACGGCCAGCCCAGTGTCAACCTGCTGGGCTCTGGCAATCCTTCTGCCTCAGCCTTCCAAGTAGCTGGGACTACAGGTGAGGGTTACCATGCCCGGCTAATTTTTTATTTATTGTAGAGACAAGGTCTCGCCAAGTTGCCTGGGCTGGTCGCAAACCCGTGGGCTCAGGCCATCCACTCACCTTGGCCTCCCAAAGTGCTAGGATTACAGGCTGAGCCACCGAGCTCAGCTGCTACCATATCTTACCTGACAGCTGCAACAGTCTCTCAGACTGGTTTCTCAGACCCAATCTTCCCTCCCTTCAAACCTTCCTCTAAATTTCAGCCAGACCTATCTTTTAAAAACATAATGAATATGTCACTCTAATTGCTCTCAGAACAAAGGAGAAACTTGTCTTGAGGCTCCCTGGGCCTCAATTTCCTCATCTGTGACATGAGTCTACATACATATACAAAGCGTGATGATTTTGGGGTCTGATCACCTCAGAAACCATGCTTTCTTTCTGTATACGTAAGGAAGTCAAAGTGTTCTGACTTAGAATTTTCCTATCCATATTGCAAAGATCCAGAAAGAAGATATTTTAAGCAAGTGTCTAGGTCTGGAAAAATATTTTATGGGAATCTTTTTGCCTTTGACACAGGCATTTTGAAAGGCTAAGGAGAGAGGGCCTGGAGTTACCACAGGGATGCTAGGCTACTGGAGCGTAACAATGGGACCCCTTTCAGTGTGCCATTTATATGTGTGTAACTACGACTCTTCATTCACCTCTTTCTAGAGAAAGTGATCATTTTAATTTGGAAAGCACAGTTGGCCCTTGAACAATGGGAGTCTGCGCTGCACAGGTCTGCTTAGACATTACTTTTCCTCCACCTCTGCCACCCTGGAGACAGCAAGACCAACCTCTCCTCTCCCTCCTTCTCCTCAGCAACTCCAAGTGAAGAGAATGAGAATGAAGGCCTACATGATGATCTACTTCCACTTAATGAATAGGAAGAATATTTTCTTTCCCTTATGATTTTTAAAATAACATTCTCTTTCTCCAGCTTACTTATTGTAAGGATACAGTATATAATACATATAACACACAAAATATGTATTACTCGACTGTGTGTGTTTGGTAAGGATTCCGGTCAACAGTAGGATATTAGTAGTAAGCTTTTGGGAGAGTCAAAAGTTATACATGGATTTTTCTTTTATGCAGGGGTGGAGGAGCAGTGGCCCTAACCCCTGCATAGTTAAAGAGTCAACCGTATTCTGATAAGGACTTGTTTCATGCAGAGAAACTTCTTATAAGCCCTCTGTCTTGAGCTTAGCCATGGATAATATGTACAGGGTTGGAGGTGAACCACTTACCTAGTGCATTCCTCAAAGACTTTTTTGGAAGGCTTCTGCTTTAGTCTCAATCTACATTCTCTCACAATATCTGGAGATATTTCTGGTAAAAGGGTTGCTGACTTAATACAGGACAAACCAAATATATAACAATTAGTGATTGATATACTTTACTAATCATAAATAGAAACTAAGACTCATTGTTTTAAAAAAATGAAACATAAAGTATATATAAAATGCAAGTCAAATACCACTTGCACCCTCCACCTTATTCCCACTCTACAGAGTTCTAACTGTTGTCTGTCTTTTCAGACTTTTTCCTATGTATATCAAAACACATACAGAATGGAAAGCAGGGTCTCAAAGAGGTATTTGCACACCCATGTTTTTTTGGGGGGGTGTTACACCCATGTTTACTGAAGCATTATTCACAATACCCAAAAGGTGGAAACAACCTAAGTGCCCACAGATTAATAAATAAATAAAATGCAGTATATACTTATAGTGAAATATTATCCAGGCTTAAAAAAACACATGCTACAACTTGGATGATCCATATGGACATAACACCATGTTAAATAAACCAGTCACAAAAGGACACAAATCCCATGTGGTTCTACTTATATGAGGCTGCAGAGTAGTCAAACCTATAGAGACAGAAAGTAGAATGGTTGTTGTAAGGGCTTGGAGAGGGAATTGTTGTTTAATGGGTACAGAGTTTCAGTTTTGTGAGACGAAAATGCTCTAGAGATTGGCTGCATAATTATCAACATAACTATACTTAATACTACTGAGCTATGTATTTAGAAGTGATTAAAGTTTGGTCCACCAAACTGATGTCACATGAAAGAAGGCAAGTTATAGCTCTAAACTGCAAGAACCTAGTTAGTCAAAAAGCATAAAGACTAAGACCCGCTAAACTTTTTAGGAAAAAAATGTTAGTCCAAGAAAGACAAAAAAATTATCTAATTCTATATTCTGCTTGAGTAAATACAGAAACTTTTAAGTTCTTTGCTTTTTTTTTTTTTTTTTTTTAGATTAGAACATATAGTTTACTTAGAAAGTAAATGAAAGCGAGAAAGAGAGGAGATTCACCTCTCCAAGGTAGGGGAGCTGGCCAAAGCCTGAATCAATTTTTTGAGATCTAATTGTTAATTTCCTCATAAAAATCAAACAAAAATGCAAAAGAGGAACATTTATAACAAATTAAAGCTTTTAATATATGTTATATCTTATTCAACAAAGTAAAAATGTCTACACACTCTAATTATTTAAGTTATTTACAAATTTTTCTAAAGAAGAAAACATACCTCATTATTAAAAAATCTATCTAAGATTGACAGTCCACAGTCACTCCGGTCCTCATCATAAGCAACTTCATATTCTGTCTGATTGGAGAGGTGGGAGAAAAGAAATCGTTAATTAAACTTGGTGCCATGATGCATCCTTGTAGTCCCAGCTACTTGGGAGGCTGAGGGGGTAGGACTGCTTGAGCCCAGGAGTTTGAGGTTGCAGTGAGTTATAAGCATGCCACTGCACTCCAACCTGGGTGGCAGAGTAAGACCCTGTCTCAAAAAAAGACATATAATATACATCTATATTATATATCTATACTATATCTATATCTATCTATCTATCTATAATATCTGCATATAGTAAGTGCTCAGTAAGATATTTGCTGACAGAACTAGGACAGACCAAAGCAGAGGACAGGTCATTACCTTGGTCCAAATAACTAAAAGTAAGGGAACTTTTCTGCTAAATTCTACCAACTCTCTATTGGTCACTTGCTTCTGAATTACAGTTTCAAAATTCTAGACTTGCCAGTGGTTTTCATAAAGATTTAGAAACACAAATTTTCTTTGCCTATAAGGAAACCCCAGTAAGTCTCAAACAGGACTAAGAATGCTGGAAACTTTGTAGAGCATAGTAAATTCCATACAGTGTGATAATTTTTCTTATACTAACTTTCTCCATTCCATATGCTTCTGAGTTAAAGTATTTTAAATATAAGTATCTGACAGTTGAAGGCAGGAAGGATACTTTTCAGGTGGCTAAACAAACATTATCATCTTAATTAGTCTATCCGTCTTTGTACAAATCAAAGCAGCATGTTTCAAAGTCATTCAGTAACCACATGTGATTCTCGCACTTGAAATGTAATTCACATTAAAAAACTCACTTCATACTAAAGGGATTTCTATATTAAGATAATACGACACTGACACAAGTTTATCCACTCCTCTATCACTGCCTAGCTCTAGTTTTTAAATTTTTTTAAAAACTGATTTCTTTTTTATTTTCTATGTTCCAAGAGTTTTCCCTAGTCTTCTGGCAGCCTGCCAAATATTCCAGTTCCTCTCACTTCTGTCCTTCCAGGCATATTTTGAGATTGCATTTCTGAGTCCCTTGTGATAAACAGTGACAGTGAATTACGAGTGTCAGTGATGTGTGTCACTTTGGGTGGAACATTTAAGTTATGGTTCTAAACCCGCCCAGAATTCTTGTTCCCTTTGGCAGTGATTTGCAAGTTTCTAAGCAGTAGCTGCTCCATTAGACTGCCTTCCTTGGTGACTATAAGCACAAATACCTCTTACTCCTTCTGACTGGAAATGAACATGTAGCATCAAGAAGAAATAAAACATTGTTGCTTTTTAAGCCTTGAGGGATTTGTTGTTGCTTGTATGTTTCTTTTTTTTCCACAGCATAGCTTCCTGATACAGCCTTACTGATATACACTTAGTGACCAGAACTGATTGATTGATGGTTTTGACAAAGCTTGAGAAAAGAAAAATCACAGCTCCTGTATAATTTCTCTCCTTTCCAATCCTTTGTCAGTAGAATCTAAACTGGTTTAGTAATTCAGCACTTAAGTTGAAATGCCAAATTGTTACCATAGAGACCACTGCCCAGCATTTCCAATGACTGAGTCTATACTTTTGGGCTTTCCAAACTCTATGTTAAATTCTGTTAAAATAGCCTATTGTATCTCAAATTATGTCTTGAGTTGTCTTAGATAAGTTCCCCAGAAAACACTTTGTACAGAAATTTGTATGCAGAAAGTTTATTTGGGAGTGTTGTCCAGAACACTTGTGACCGAGAGCAGAAAACAGATTGGCCAGAGATGCTGAATCCCGATACAGTGAGAACAAAGACCTCAGCTGATAGTATGAGGAGCCGTTTAGATTGTCCTTTATAGCTGTACTGGTTGAAGCAAAGAGCATGGGCTTTTGTGTCTCTTTATCAAGCAGTCATCAGATATGGGTGGTCCTGGGAGGAAGTGTATGTAACTTTCAGCCAGACAGCTTCCTTAAGCAGACGGCAATGCCCGGGAAAGGACTCAGTAGTGAGCTGTCCGCAGCCAACACTCTTGCCAACTGGAACAATGTATGCCTCTGTCCTGAATGGGGATTCTGCAGGGTGCAATACAGCATCAAGGTATATAAGTTTTAATAAGTTTAATACTCAGGTTTCTGATAAAATCACTGGCAACCAACAGGCCATCTCCTATTGAAACCATTACTTCAGTTTTTGTCCACAATAATCTGTCCACTTGGACTGCTGTTTTCGTCTCCAACTATCAAAAGCATATTTAGACAGGCATGGTGCTCAAGCTTGTAATCCCAGTCACTCAGGAGGCTGAGGCAGGAGAACCATTTGGGGCCAGGAGTTCAAGACAAGACTAGTCAACATAGTGAGATCCCATCTCTTATCTCCAGCTTCCATGTTAGTTTGCTGGTTGATGTGCCGTCTCTTTCTTTTTGTTACTGTCAAGTAATTGCTCTGCCAAATAAGAATATCAGAATTCATAGGATTGCTACGAGGATTTTAAAAAACATGGCCTGACATACAGAATTCAATAAACACAAGCAGTCCTAAGGTTTCCAGGGAAAAAAAAATCCCTAAAATGTTAAGTCAGCCTGTCATCACACAGCTTTTCAGAGAAGGAGGTGAACACCTATTTGTCTAACACCTACTACCCAGTGCCGCTCTGGGCTCAGAACTGCTGAGAGAGTACTGTCCCTTATGGACCTGGAAATCAGATAGAAAGACCCATCAGGGTCAGAGGCCAGTCAGGGGTGGAGCCAGAGTCCCCTGAGGGCTAGCCCCTCCCCAGCCCCCACAAAGTATAGTTCCATCTTTTAGGAATCTGAGCCAACCCAAGAAGATTCTGAAATTTCCGAAACAATGAATACGAACACTCAGGGGAAGTCTCGCCATTCAGCCTCCCTTTTAAAATTTTCAAGCACAAGATTAGGTGGGTAGTTCAATATTAAGATAAATTGCTTACCACTGCATCTAAGAATTCAATGTGCCTCTTTAGATTAGGCTTTACATCACAGAATTGCCTGAAGAGAAGTCTTCCTATTGGCTGCTTGTCACAAAGACTGCTATAATCCTTTTCTAGGTGAAGAAAGGGGATAAGGAGCAAATATAATCATTACAATCTATTAAGTGCTGTTCTGAACCTTACTTATTGCTTCACTTGATATGATAAAAGTCAAAGACAATACTTTCAGTGTTATTTTCTAAACTCCCTTTTTTGTTTACTAATTTAGACTAGGTTATCATTAACATTTTATATACCCAGGCAGAGCCAAAGATAGCTGAAAGAACTCAAAAGATGTGTGAAGTCTGACTTGAAACCTGTTCTTCTCCAAAAGGAAATACACAGGAGATGGGGATTCCCTAGAGAGCTGAGCAGTCAGGTCACAGCAGAAGAAGAGGGCAGAAAAGAGATCTGTGTCTGTCCCTCCACCACTCCACTGCCCATGAGTTTGGCACAAATTACATGTAAACTATACTGCAGGATGCACTAAATTAGGTTTTTAAAACTTCCATTTTGCTACCTTTCTATACTTTCAAAAAGTTACAAACATTACATATGTGCAATGGTTTATAACTACTCTTGACTCTTTGTTTTTGTTTTCTTCTCTTTAGCAGGAAATATGTTGTATACTTTACCTAACCTTACCTCTTAACACTGAAATTTTTGAGAACAAGTCCCTAATATTTGGTCAATGCATAAAGAAAGATATAAAACAAACATCTTAGGTTTAAAATGATTAATTCAAACTTCAGTAAGAAAATCAGTTGCTCTCTTAGCAGTAGCTCTCAACTTGAAATGAGCATAATTATGGCCAGGTACCATCAGAGTGACTCTAAAGAAGAAGAATTAAAATGAAATTCATGAAAAGTAAGCAAGCCATTTTAAAAATCCCTCAATTGAAGGGTTTATTGATGCCAAGTAATTCTGAGAAACTAATCCTCTTTTGGTTTTTTTTTTCTTTTTGAGTTGGAGTATCACTCTGTCACCCAGGCTGGAGTGCAGTGGCATGCTTACGGCCACCTCAGCCTCGACCTGTTAGGCTCAGGCGATCCTTCCGCCTCAGCCTTTCAACCTGCTGGAACTACAGACGCAAGCCACCAGGCCCAGCTAATTTTTTTTTTTTAATTGTAGAGATGAAGTTTCACCAAGTTGTCCAGGCTGGTCTCGAATCCCTGGGCTCAGGCAATCCTCTCGCCTCTGCCTCCCAAAGTGCTGGGATTACAGGCATGAGCCAGCTTAATCCTCTTTTGAATCACTGAGTCTGGACACAGAAAAATCCATTTTGGTTGCTAGTGTACAACTGCTTGTTTAAACAAATATCATAACAGTTTTGTAAATAATTCTACAATTCACTTTGTCCAATTTTATTACTACATTTTATTTTAGGTATATTCATTAACTACACTTAAAAAACAAGAGACACAATCTAGACAAAAAGTTATGGTTTTAAAATATTGAGTTTTTAATATTTTTACCCCTAATTCAAAAGTTCAGCAATGTTCCTAGTTTCCAGCTGAGGACAGCAGATGGAACACACAGGTCTGCTACCTACACTTTCTCTAGATTCCTACTGAAATGACCAAATATTACAACAAAATAAAAAACCAACAGAAAGAATAAAAACCTAAAAACAAACAAAAAAAGAGTAGAGGGCACGCTTGGGAGTCAGAATTTTGAGGACTGCCAGGAAGAAAGAAAGCTAATGGGGCTGGATTAGTAAAGGAACCATGAGCTCAAGCCCAGAGATAAGCTGGGCCTCCTCAGGAGGCTCATCCCCAACATCTAGATCATGAGAGCCCCTCCCCAGTTCTGATCAGAATGGCTGGTCGAGAACTTTTCCTTCAGACTGAAGCCCGCTTTAAAGAAAGTGGTGGCCGGGCACGGTGGTTCACATCTATAATCCTAGCACTTTGGGAGGCTGAGGTGAGAGGATTGTCTGAGCCCACGGGTTTGAGACCAGCCTGCGTAACCTGGTGAGACCTTATCTCTACAATAAGTAAAAATTTAGCCGGGCATGGTGGCTTGTGCTTCCACCAATTGGAAGGCTGAGGCGGAAGGCTCACCTGAGCTCAGTAGGTCAAGGTGGTGGTGATCATGAGTGTGCCATTCCCCTCTAGCCTGGGCGACAGGGTGAGACTGCGACTCAAAAAAAAAAAAAAAAAAAAGTGGCCATCTACCAGAAGAGATGCTGAGACCCAAGAGGGAGAGGCAGAACACAGCTTAAGGAACTAACATGCTCTTCTAGCAAAGTGAGGCACTACTGTCTGTGGCTGCTAGAGCACATGCCCTGATGGACACCAACCAACTGGCACACCCACCTAATGGAACCTCATTCAAGAGAAAGGATGCCTGGAAAGTGGAACTGTGTAACCACAGGAGAAAGCCATACTTACCATTCATTAACAAATGCAACCCTTAGTATAAACTTAAATGGACAATCTCAGATTCCAGACATTTAGAAAAAAAGCAGCTGCTAAAAAACCCATAAAACAAAAAGAGTAGCAGACATGGCTGTGTGCAATGGCTCATACCTGTAATCCTAGCACTTTGGGAGGCCGAGGCGGGAGGATCGCTTGAGCCCAGGAGTTCAAGACCAGCCTGGGCAACATAGTGAGACCTTGTTTCTACAAAAAAAAAAAAAAAAAATCAAAAAAATTAGCTGGGCCTGGTGGCATGCCCCTATAGTCCCAGCTACTCAGGAGGCTGAGGTGGAAAGATCACCTGAGTCAAGAAGTTTGAGGCTGTGGTGAGCTGTGTTTGTGCCACTGCCCTCCAGCCTGGCTGACAGAGAAAGATCCTGACTCAAAAACAAAAACAGAAAAAGTGAACCAGGAGAAAAGATAACAGAAAACTATATGTTTTAAAATCCAGCCGGGCTCGGTGGCTCAACCTGTAATCCTGCGCCTTGGGAGGCTGAGGTGAGTGGACTGTCTGAGCCCGCGGGTTCGAGACCCTCCTGGGCAACTTGGCGAGACCTCTCTCTACAATAAATCAAAAAATTAGCTGGACATGGTAGCGCGCGCCTGTAGTTCCAGCTACTTGGAAGGCTGAGGCAGAAGGATCGCCGGAGCCCAGCAGGTCGAGGCTGCGGTGGCTGGGAGCGGCCACTGCACTCCAGTCTGGGCGACAGAGTGAGATTCCAACTCAAAAAAATAAAAAAAATTAATGCAAAGTAAAGACAGTTTTAGATGGAAAGGAATTTGTTGTCACAAATTTTCCCCCCTAAAAGAAACACTAAGTAAAGCTATTTAGGTTGAAGAAAAATGATATCAGAAGGAAGTTTGAAACTTTAGGAATGAATGAATAGCAACAGAAATAGAAAATATAAAAGTTGATTTTTTTCTCTTGTATTGTTTAAAGTAGTATGGCTATGGAATATTAAAAGTATAACCAATCCTATTGAAAGTATTCCAGGTGATTGAGAAAGATGGAATTCTCCCCAAATCATTTTATGAAGCTAACATTACACTGATACCCAAATGGGGTAAAGATTCAACAAAAAAAGAGAACTACAGTCCAGTATCCCTTATGAACATAAATGCAAAAATCCTCAGTAAGATTCTAGCAAATCGGATCCAAAAGCACAACTCAAAAATCACCCACCATGACCAAGAGGGCTTCACCTCCAGGATGTAGGGCTGGTTCAGCATCCGCAAGACCATAAATGTAATTAAGTGCATCAACAGATGTAAAAATAAGAACCACATGATTATCTAATTAGATTCAGAAAAAGCTTTTGATAAAATCCAGCATCCCTTCTTGATAAAATCCTCAAACACCTATGTATAGAAGGAACATACCTCAAAATAGTAAGTGCCATCTACAACAAATCCACAGCTAACATATTGCTAAATGGACAGAAACTAGAAACATATCCCTGAAAACTGGAACAAGACAAGGCTGCCCATCCTCACTCCTCTTGTTCAATATTGTGTTGGAAGTCCTAGCTCAGGCAATTAGACAAGAGAAGGAAATCAGCAGTATCCAAATAGGAAAAGAGGAAGTCAAGTTATCCCTCTTTGCTGATGATGTGATCCTATACCTTGAAAATCCAAGAGAATCTATCAAAAACCTGCTTGCAGTGATAAAGGACTTTGGGAAAGTCTCAGGGTACAAAATAAATGTGCAAAAGACAGTTGCATTCCTATATACCAACAACAAGCAGGCAGAGACTCAAATAAAAAGCACAATCCCATTCACAATAACCACCAAAAAAATGAAATACCTCGGCATCTTCTTAACCAGAGAAGTGAAAGACCTTTACAATGAGAACTTCAAATTATTGCACAAAGAAATCCAAGAAGACACAAGCAAATGGAAAAATATTCCATGCTTATGGGTAGGAAGAATCAATTGTTAAGATGTCCATCCTACCAAAGGCAATCTACAGATTCAACACAATACCCATTAAATTACCAACATCATTCTTCTCAGACGTGGAAATGAAAATACAGAAATTCATATGGAAACATAAACGACCACAAATAGCCAAAACAATTCTTAGCAAAAGAAACAAAGCAGGAGGTATCACACTTCCAGACTTAAAACTTTACTATAAGGTTACAGTAATCAAAACAGCCTGGTATTGGTACAAGAACAGGCACATAGACCAATGGAACAGGATAGAGATTCTGGAAGCAAAGCCTCAATTCCTCAACCAACTCATCTTTGACAAAGCCTCCAACAACAACCACTGGGGAGCGGAGAACCTATTCAGTAAATGGTGCTGGGAAAACTGGCTTACCACATGCAGAAGATTGAAACAGGACCCCTACCTATCACCATACACAAAAATTAACTCTAAATGGATCAAAGACCTAAATGTAAAACCTCAAGCTATAAGAATCTTAGAAAATGCAGGAGACAACCTCATGGAGATTGGAACTGGGAACCAATTCCTACTCAGAACCCTAAAGGCCAATACCTTAAGAACTAGAAATGGACCTTCCATATGACCTAGCAATTCCCCTATTGGGAATATACCCAGAG
>CAUYQG010115576.1:0-14570 GCA_963574415.1 Tarsius wallacei | reverse complement strand
GCAATTACAAGAGGTGCTCAAAGTGGTTACCATCAGAGTCCAGACACTTCTGATGACGGCGAACTATAAGAAATACATAGCTAACATCTCTTAAAATGTGTACACACTTTCTTGGCATTCCCAGTACGTACGTATACACGCACCAAACACGTGGTATGTGTGTGTTAGCTGCCCATTCCCAGGTCATCTCTGGAAGGATTCACAAGAAATTGATGATACGATATTTTGTGTGTCCAGAGAGAAGATTTGAGTGGTTGGGAGACTGCAGTGGAAGAGAGAATTTTCCCTGTAATCTTTTTGGTATCTTTTTTTTATTTTGAGTTGGAGTCTCACTCCTTCGCCCAGGCTGGAGTGCAGTAGCATGCATGCTTACAGCCACCTCAGCGTCGACTTGCTGAGGCGATCCTTCTGCCTCAGCCGTACGAGTAGCTGGAACTACAAATGCATGCTACCACGCCCAGCTATTTTGTATTTTATTGTAGAGGCGAGGTCTCGCCAAGTTGCCCAGGCTGTTCTTGAACCCTCAGGTTCAGGTAATTCACTCACCTTGGTCTCCCAAAGTCCTGCCGAGTATTGCAATTTTAATACAGTTTTTTCCTTTCTTAAAATGCATATACCTTTTTTGGCACCGTTTGTTTATATGTGTGCATATCTTTTCACAAATGGCAGTATGTTGCTCACGCTCACCTATATCTTGCATTTTCCCCCTCTTAGGGAGTTTAATAGGAACCTGGCAAATGGTTTTCCAAAGTGATTGTGCCAATTTGCACTTCTACCAGCAATATTTGGTATGATGTATATCTCATTTATTCATATTATTACGGATACACAGATTCCTATTTTAGTCACTGGATTGTAGCCTAATACTCTATTTATTTACTTACATTTTTATTGTTATGTAATTATGTTAAGATGTACATATTCACAGTGTAAAATTAGATCTACACTGATGAACTCTACACCATGAACACAGCCAAGTAATGAACTTGTCTATCGACCTGAAAATGTCCTTATGTCTCTTTTTCCTTTTTTTTTTTTGAGTTGGAATCTCACTCCATCGCCCAGGCTGGAGTGCAGTGGCATGCTCATGGCCACCACAGCCTTGACCTGCCTGGGCTCAGGTGATCCTTCTACCTCAGCCTTCCAGGAAGCTGAAACTACAGGCGCATGCCACCATGCCTGGCTAATTTTTTGATTTATTGTAGAGATGAGGTCTCACCATGTTGACCAGGCTGGTCTCGAACCCCCGGGCTCAGGCAGTCCTCTCACCTCTGCCTCCCAAAGTGCTGGGATTATAGGCGTGAGACACCACGCCTGGTTTATTTGCTCTTTTATGAGTGAGTTTGAATAGTTTTTCATATGATTAAGAACGTCCGTATTTTAGTTATTTTGAGTTGGAGTCTCACTCTGTCATCCAGGCTGGAGTGCAGTGGCACGCTCACGGTCACCACAGCCTCGACCTGCTGGGCTCAGGTGATCCTTCCGCCTCAGCCTTCCAGGTAGCTGGAACTACAGGTGCGTGCCACCATGCCCCGCTAATTTTTTGATTTATTGTAGAGATGAAGTCTCGCCATGTTGCCCAGGCTGGTCTCAAACCCCTGGGTTTAGGCAATCCTCTCACCTCCATCTCCCAAAGTGCTGAGATTACAGGTGTGAGACACTGCGCTCGGTTTATTTGCTCTTTTATGAGTGAGGTTGAATAGATTTTCATATGATTAAGAACTTCTGTATTTTAGTTTTTTTGAATTGGAGTCTCACATTGTTGCCCAAGGAGTGCAGTGGCATGCTCACGGCCACCGCAGCCTCGACCTACTGGGCTCAGGTGATCCTTCTGCCTCAGCCTTCCAATTAGCTGGAACTACAGACACGTGCTACCACGCCTGGCTAATTTTTTGATTTATTGTAGAGACAAGGTCTTGCCATGTTGTCCACACTGGTCTCGAACCCCTGGGCTCAGGCAATCCTCTCACCTCGACCTCCCAAAATGCTGAGATTACGGGCTTGAGCCACTGCACCCAACTGTATTTTATTTTCTGTGAACTTTCCTTTGCCTGCCTTTTGTATGGGTTGTTGATCTTTTTCTTGTTGATTTGAGTAAGTTCTTTATAAAACAAGGAAATCAGCTATTTATCTGTGATAAGATTAGAAAGCATTTTCCCATTGGTTTTTTGTGCATATTTAGTTTTTAAAAAAGTTTTTTGCCATTTAGAAAATTTTTATTTGTATCCAGTCAAAAAAGTGTTGATATTTTCTTCTATAGCTTTGGAATTTTGTGCTATAGTTTGAAACTCCAATATGATATAAATATATATAATATGCATAATAATTACAATATATAAAATTTGTGCTATATTTTGGACTCCAATATAATAAAAAATAATTTCCAGTGGTTTATTCTATTTCTTTCATGGAGTTATTATTATTAACCATTTAAATCCTTGATTTATCTGAAATTCATCCTGGTGTAAGGTGTGGGCTGTGAATCCAACTTGATTTTGTTCCAGGTTGCTACCCAGTTTTCTTTTCTTTTTTTTTTTTTGAGTTGGAGTCTCACTGTGTCTCCCAGACTGGAGTGCAGTGGCTGCTCCCGGCCACCGCAGCCTCGACCTGCTGGGCTCTGGCGGTCCTTCCGCCTCAGCCTTCCAAGTAGCTGGAACTACAGGCGCACTACCATGCCTGGCTAGTTTTTTATTTATTGTAGAGATGAGGTCTCGCCAACTTGCCCAGGTGGGTCTCTAACCCTCGGCCTCAGGCAATTCACTCGCCTTGGCCTCCCAAAGTGCTCGGATTACAGGCTGAACCACAGAGCCCAGCTGCTACCCAGTTTTCATAGCACCTTTTCTTGAATAATCTGTTCCCTCAGCACCCCCATGGCTTAAAACATCACCTTTTCCTTATACTATTTTTTGTATATATTTGGGTCTATCTGTGAACTCTTTATTCTGTTTCACTGAACTTTCCATCTTTTCATGTGACTTCAAATGGGGAGGGCTAGTCCCTTGTCATTCTTCTTCTTACTCAAAATTTTCCTTGCTAGTCTTACTTCTTTTTTTTTATTTATATGAATTTTAGAACTAGTTCATCTATTTAAAAAACATTCTGTTGGCATTTTATTAGGATTACAGTAAATATATTTTAGAGAGAACTGTTTTCTTTTCTTTATTTTTTTGGTTTGAGTTGGAGTCTCGCTTTGTTGCCCAGACTGGAGTGCAATGGCACACTCACGGCCACCCCAGCATCAACCTGCTGGGCTCCGACGATCCTTCCAAGTAGCCGGAACTACAGGCACGCACTGCTACACCCGGCTAATTTTCTATTTATTGTAGAGACCAGGTCTCGCCAGGTTGCCCAGGCTGGTCTCGAACCCCTGGGCTCAGGCAATTCTCTCGCCTCCACCTCCCAAACTGTTGGGATTACAGGCTTGTCACCTAGCCCAGCTGAGAGAACTGTTTTGAATAAACCTCTATCCATTTAGCTGGTAACAACTGTCCCCAGCAGCTGAGAGACCCAGACAAAAGATCACCGTTAGAGGATTCACCTCTGTGGGTTCCTTGGGAATGTCCTCACTGTCAGGGGTCAGATTGTGGACACAGCTTTAATGATACAATCACAGTGTGAAAGTTTAAGACTTTTTCATACTTACAGACCCTGGAGGTACACAGCCCACCAGGAGGACACACAAACACACACACACGTACACAGTGAGGTGTACAGGCAGAGAGACAGGGGGGACCTTTTTTAGGTTCAGGGCGTTGTCCAAACAGGTTTCCTTTGGGGAGCTTTAACGGGTGTGTTTCAAGCAAACAGGGTGCCAGGTCAAACAGGTCAGGCTGTGATTGAGAGGTAGTCACTTGAGGTTCTTGGGCAAATGTCTGAATGGTCTGTTTAAAGGCAGTGGCAGGGGAGCCCCGCCTGCTAGGCTGGAGAGATGCCTCTAAGTTTTCTCTCTGGCCACTGGCTAGAGCCATTTGGGTGGGGCATATTCTTGGAAACTGGGTCAAGGGTGACTGAGCCCTGCTTCTGGGAGGAGAAAGTTAAACTGATTTATTTATTATTTTGTTTTTTTTGAGTTGGGGTCTCACTCTTGTCACCCAGGCTGGAGTGCAGTGGCACACTCACAGCCACCCCAGCGTCGACCTGCTGGGCTCTGGCGATCCTTCCGCCTCCACCTTCCAAGTAGCTGGAGCTACAGGCGTGCACTACCAAGCCTGGCTAATTATTGATTTAAACTTACATTTAAAAATGGATGCTGAGGTAACAGAAGAACTTTATTGAGACATAATTCAGATACCATAAAAGTCACCCACTAAAATGATGCAATTCAGTGGTTTTGAGGACAGTTAACCCTTGAACAACCTGCGTTGTTCCCACAACTGCATGGGTCCCCTTACAGGCAAATTTCCTTGCGTCTCTGCCATCCCTGGAACAGCAAGAACAAGCCTCCTCCTCCTTCTCCTCCTCCTCTGTTTCTTCCTCTTTCTTCTCCTCTTCTTCCTCCTCATCTTCCTCAGCCTGCTCAATGTGAAGACAAGGATGAAGGCCTTTAGGATGATTCGCTTCCACTTAAGGGATAGTAAATGTATTTTTTCCTTCCTCATGATTTCCTTAATACCATCTTCTTTCCTCTAGCTTACTTTTTTGCGAGAATGCAGTGTATAATACATACAGCATACAAAGTGTGTGTTAATCGACTGTTTATGGAATGGGTAAGACTTTTGGGGAGTCCAAAGTTATACACAGATTTTCAACGGTGAGGGGGTTGATCCCCCCAACCCCCGTATTATTCAAGGGTTGACTGGACAGTCGTGGGCCGCTTAGCACTTTTTTGGTCAACGATGGACCACATATATGATGGTGGCCCCGTAAATTTATAAGGGAGTTGAAAAATTCCCATCACTCAGTGGATGTCTGATGATCCCAACCCTGTGTAGATCTGGGCCAATGTGTGTATTTGTGTCTTAGTTGTTTTTTTTTTGAGTTGGAGTCTCACCCTGTCGTCCAGGCTGGAGTGCAGTCGCATGCTCACAGCCACCGCAGCCTCCACCTTCTGGGCTCAGGTGATCCTTCCACCTTAGCCTCCAAGTAGATGGAACCACAGGTGCATGCTGCCACGCCTGGCTAATTTTTTGATTTACTGGGGAGACAAGGTCTTGCTATGTTGCTCAGGTTGGTCTCGAACCCGTGAGCTCAGGAAATCCTCTCGCCTCTGCCTCCCAAAGTGCTGGGATGACAGACATGAGCTACTGTGCCTGGCACGTCTTAGTTTTTAACAAAAAAGTTTAAAAAGTAAAAAACAAAAAAATCAAAAATAGAACAAAATCTTATAGAATAAAGATATCAAGAACATATTTTTGTACATCTGTACAATGTGTTTGTGTTTGAAGCTGTGTTATTCCAAAAGAGTCGAGGTTAAAATAATTTAAAAGTCTATAGAGTAAAAAGTTAACTGTTCATTATTGAAGAAAAAAATTTAAAAAATAAATTTAGCATAGCCTAAGTATCAGAGTCCACGATAATGTCCCAGGCCCTCACATTCACTCCCTACTCACTCGCTGACTCACCCAGAGAAACTTCCAGTCTTGCAAGCTCCATTCAAGGTAAGTGTCCTAGACGGGTGCACCATTTTTTTATACCTTTTTTTTTTAACTGTACGTTTTCGATGTTTAGATATGTTTAGGTACACAAATACCACTGTGTTACAATTGTCCACGGTATTCAATACAGTCACATACGGCGCAGGTTTATAGACTGGGGGCAACAGGCTACACCACGTGGCCTAGGTGTGTAGTGGGCTGTGCCATCTTGGTTCATGTAAGTACACTCTGTGACATTCGCATGGTGAGATTGCCTGAGGAGGCATTACTTAGGACGTCTCCCTGTTCTTTTTTATTTTTGAGTTGGAGTCTCACTCCGTTGCCCAGGCTGGAGTGCAGTGGCGCTTTCATGGCCACCACAGCCTTGACCTCCTGGGCTCAGGCGATCCTTCCGCCTCAGCCTTCCAAGTAGCTGGAACTATAGGCATGCGCTACCACGCCCGGCTAAGTTTTTTGGTTTATGGTAGAGATGAGGTCTCGCCAAGTTGCCCAGGCTGGTCTTGAACCCGTGGGCTCAGGCAATCCTCTTACCTCAGCCTCTCAAAGTGCTGGGATTATCGGCATGAGCCACCATGCCAGGGCTCTCCCTGTTGTTAAGCAGTGCATTTCTGTGTATTCACAGAATTGTGTAACTATCACCATAGTCAATGTTAGAACATCTCATCCCCTCGAACAGAAGCCCCGTCCCTATTAACAGTTGCTCCCGTTTACCCAACTCGCACCCCCACCACCAGCACCATCAATCTGCAGGCCACCATCAGACTACTTTGTATCTATGGATTTACCTATCCTGGGCATTTCATATACTTGGAATCACTGTGGCCTTTGTGACTGGCTTATTTCACTCGCTATGATGCTTCTAAGGATCATCCGTACCAAGCATATATCAATACTGCATCCTTTTAATGTCCAAGTACATTCCATTGTATAGATATGCCACGTTTTGTTTATCTACCCATCCACTGATGGACACTTGGGTTGTTTTCACTTTGCCTTATTCGGGTACTGTGGCTCACGCCTGCAATCCCAGCACTTTGGGAGTTGGAGGTGAGAGGATTGCCTGAGCCCGAGAGTTTAAGACCAGCCTGGGCAACTTGGTGAGAACTCGTCTCTACAGTAAATGCAAAAATTAGCTGGGCGCCTGTAGTCCCAGCTATTTGAAAGGCTGAGGTGGAAGGATAGCCTGAGCCCAGCATGTAGAGGCTGGGGTGGCCGTGAGCGTGCCACTGCACTCTAGTCTGGGTGACAAAGTGAGACTCCAACTAAAAAAAAAATTGTTTTAGTTTTTATCTCTTCTTTCCTCTAAATCATTAATCTCTGCCTTTCCACAGATCTTTCAACAGACTAACATGCTTGGATATTTTTCAGGTTAATAAAAAACCAGCTGTCTCATGACACACACCTCACTTTAGTCACCCTCCCCTCACTTTGCAATCATTTCTGGGGTCATCTGCTTAAGCTATCTTGATTTCTTCACCTTCTATTTATTCTTCCTCCCCCTCCAATCCATGACCTTAATAAAAACTGTTCTTGCCAGGCACAGTGGCTTGTACCAGTAGTCTCAGATATTTGGGAGGCTGAGGCGGGAGGATTGTTTGAGGCCAGGAGTTCAAGGCTGCGGTGAATGATGATTGCACCACTGTACTCTACCCTGGGCAACAGAGCGAGACCCTGTCTTTATAAAACAACAATAACAAAACAAACACACCAAAAACTGCTCTTATCAAGGCTGTTAATGATTTCCATGTTGCCAGGCCCAGTGGATATTTATTCCTTGTTCTCATCTTATTTGATCTTTTAACGGCTCCAGAAAGAGTCGGCTACTACTTCTTCCTTGAAATCGTCCCTCGCTTCTATTTTTTTTTTTTTTTTTTGAGTTGGAGTCTCACTCTGTTGCCCAGGCTAGAGTGCGGTAGTACGCTCACGGCCACCAAGCTTTGACCTGCTGGGCTCAGGGGATCCTTCCATCTCAGCCTTCCAAGTAGCTGGAACTACAGGCACTCACCACCACACCCGGCTAATTTTTTGATTTATTGTAGAGATGAGGTCTTGCCAAGTTGCCCAGGCTGGTCTCGAACCTGTGGACTCAGGCAATCCTCTCACCTCGGCCTTGAAGTGCTGGGATTATAGGCGTGAGCCACTGTGCCTGGCCAGTCCCTTGTTTCTATACCATTCTGGCTATTCCTTCTTCTTCTTCTTTTTTTTTTTTGAGTTGCACAGGCTGGAGTGCAGTGACATGATCATGGCTTTCACTACAGCCTTGACCTCTGGGACTCAGGTGATCCCCTCGCCTCAGCTTCCCGAGTAGCTGGGACTATGGGCATGCACAACCATGCCTGGCTCATTTTTTGACATTTTTAGAGACGAGGTCTTGCTGTGTTGCCTTGGCTGGTCTTGAACTCCTGCGCACAAGCAATCCTCTCACCTTGGCTCCCAAAGTGCTGGGATTGCAGGTGTGAGCCACTGTGCCTGGCCTAGACTTCTTTTTTTAGATCTTTCTCATCTACTCAATCTTTAAGTTTTGTTTCTTTGGGTTTGGTCTTGGATCTTCCCCTGCCTACATTTTCTCATTAAGCAATCTCATTCTATTTATTTATTTATGAGTTGTAGTCTCACTCTGTCACCCAGGCTGGAGTCCAGTGGCACTCTCAAGGTCACTGCAGCCTCGACTTGCTGGGCTCAGGCAAGCCTTCTGCCTCAGCCTTCCAAGTAGATGGAACCACAGGTGTGTGCCACCACACCTGGCAATTTTTTTGATTTATTGTAGAGACAAGGTCTCACCAAGTTGCCCAGGCTGGTCTCGAACATCTGGGCTTATACAATCCTTTCTCCTCGACCTCCCAAAGTGCTGAAATTACAAGCGTGAGCCATAGCACCTGGCCTTTTTAAAAAAAAAAAAAGATTTTATTTTTTAGAGCAGTTTTAGGCTCCCAGAGAAATTGAGAGATCTTCCATACAATTCTGTCCCCACAAATTAGTAACCTCCATCATCGATATCCCCTACCATAGTGTATACTTGCTTTTTTATAAGCTTAATTTTTATTTTTAATTTTTAGGGGTATGTAGTAGGCATATGCATTTATGGAGCACAAGTGGTTTACTTTTTTTTTTAGTTGGGGCCTCACTTTGTCACCCAGGTTGGAGTGCAGAGGCACAGTCACGGCTTCCTGCAGGCTTGACCTCCAGGGCTCAGGTGATCCTCTTGCCTCAGCCTCCTGAGTAGCTGGGACTATAGGTGAGCAGCACCACACCTGGCTAATTTTGTAGAGATGAGGTCTCACTATGTTGCCCAGGCTGGTCTTAAACTCCTGGGTTTAAGCAATTCTCCCACCTCAGCCTCCCAAAGTGCTGGGAATACAAGTGTGAGCCTCAGTGCCCGGCATCACATGTGATGTTTCGATTCAGGCATGCAATGTGTAATAATCACACCAGGGAAATTGGGTGGTCCCTTTAAGTTCTTGGGCAAATGTCTGAATAATCTGTTTAAAGGCAGCAGTGGGGGATCCCAGCCTGCTAGGTGGGAGAGATGCCTTTAAGCTTTATTTCTGGCCTGTGGCTGGAGCCATTCAGGTGGGTATGTTATTGGAAACCACTGAATTGCACAATTTAAATGGGTGGATTTTATGGTATATGAATGTTATCTCAATAAAGTTCGGTTGTGTCAACATCTATTTTAAAATCTAAGTTTAACTTTTTCACATCAGAAGCAGGGCTCAGTCACCCTTGACCTCAAGCATTTCTCATTTCTTTGTGTTGGGAATGTTTCCTTTTAAAAAAAAAATAATTAATTTATTTTAATTTAATTTTATTATTATTATTTTTTGAGTTGGAGTCTCACTCTGTTACCCAGACTGGAGTGCAGTGGCACACTCCCGGCCACCGCAGCCTCGACCTGCTGAGCTCCAGTGATCCTTCCTCCCTAGCCTTCCAAGTAGCCGGAACTACAGGCACGTGCTACCATGCCCAGCTAATTTTTGATTTATTGTAGAGATGAGGTCTCGCCGAGTTGTCCGGGTGGGTCTCGAACCCACGGCTCAGGCAATTCACTCACCTCGGCCTCCCAAAGTGCTGGGATTACAGGCTGAGCCACCGAGCCCAGCCTAATTAATTTGTTAATTTTAAAGATTTGGGGTACAATTCAGGAGGGAACATTTCCTATTACATTCTTTTAGTTATTTTAAAATACACTACAAATTACATGGTTACCCTGTTGTGTTATCAAATGATACATCTTATTCATTCTATCTATGTTTTTGAACCCGTTAACCCACTAACCATCCCCACTTCCGCTCCCCCCAATATCCTTCGAGTCTCTGGTAACCATCATTCTACTCTCTACAGAATGTTCATTTGTTACAACTGGTGAACTTACATTGAACACATCCTTCAATCCCACTTATTTTCATGGTCTAAAATACCACGCATATGCCAATTCTTCACACACTTATCTCCTTGGTGCAGATCCTATCTCTGAGTTTCAAGTTTGTATACTCAGTTAGTTGCCTGCTTGACATCTCCCTCAGCATCTCTCTCTTTCTTTTTTTTTTTTTGATTTGGAGTCTTTCTCTGTCATCCAGGCTGGAGTGTAGTGGCACTCCCACGGCCACTGCAGTCTCGACCTGCTGGGCTCCTGCGATCCTTCTGCCTCAGCCTTCCAAGCAGCTGGAACTACAGGCATGCACCACCACGCCCAGCCAATTTGTTGATTTATTGTAGAGATGAGGTGTCACCAAGTTGCTCAGGCTGGTCTTGAATCTGTGGGCTCAGGCAATCCTCTCACCTTGGCATCCCAAAGTGCTGGGATTATAGGTGTAAGTCACCACGCCTGGGCTTCCTCAGCATCTCTTCTGGATGTGTCAAACTTGACATGTCCAAAATGGAACTCAGGATCCTCTCCAAACGTCTAGTCTCACACTCTGCCTGTGTTCTTTACCATCTCAGTCAAGGGCATCCTCAGCTGCTTGACTGCTCAAGCAGAAACTGAGGACTTATTCAACTTCTTCTCCTTATCTCTTTTCTTTCTCTCTTTTTAGACTTTGTATAGTGAAGAATTTTGGATATATACAAATGTTGACAGAATATTATAATATGCTCCAGGTATATATCATCCATCCCAGCAACTACCAGGCCACAGCCAAGCCTTCCCCATTCACATCCTCATCTGCCTTCTCCTTTCTCCTCTGTGTGTCATTTTGAAGCAAGTCCCAGATGTTCTGTCATTTCATCTGTAAACACACACACACACACACACACACACATATGTGACTTAAAAATATATAACCACAGTCTGTGAACAGTGGCTCACGCCTGTAATCCCAGCACTTTGGGAGGTGGAGGCGAGAGGATTGCCTAAGCCCAGAGGCTTGAGACCAGCCTGGACAACTTGGTGAGATCTTGTCTCTACAATAAATCAAAAAAATTAGCTGGGCATGGTGGCATGGGCCTATGGTTCTAGCTACTTGGAAGATTGAGGTGGAAGGATCGCCTGAGCCTCACAGGTCAAGGCATTCCAGCCTGGGCAACAGGGTGAGACTCTGATTTAAAAAAAAAAAAAAAAAAAAAATATATATATATATATATGTGTGTGTGTGTGTGTGTGTGTGTGTGTGTGTGTACACAGATACACACACACACACACACACAAAACTACAGTATTATACCTAAACACCTAAAAAAGTCTAACATAACTCCTAGAACTCATTCCTGATTTTTCTTTTTCTCCTCACTCCATAGTCAAATTACCCACAAGTCCTGTCTGCTCTATTTCCCGATTTGTTAATTGCATGCCTTTCTTTCATCTCCACGGACACAACCCTAGACTGGACCATGATCCTCCTCTGACCGGTCGATGGTAGCTGCCTCGTAACTGGTCTCTCTACTTCTACCCACTCCTTAAAAACCTTTAGTGGATTCCCGTCATCTTTAGTACAGAATCTAAACTCGTCCCTGTGGCTCATAGGCGTTGCACGATTTGGCCCCGCCCACCTCCCCATTCCCCCCTCTCTAATGCCCACCGGCCCTCCATTTAGGCCACTCAACCTTCTTTCATTTCCTCATACTCTTGCTCCTTTTAGCTTCAGTGCCGTTGAGCTTTCATTTCCTTTACCTGGTATGATTTCTCTCCCTTCAGTTGTCCCTACTCCCTCTCGCCTGGTTAACTGTTACTCATTTTCAGTTCTTGGAGCAAACATCCCTTCCCTTCCCTGATTTAGGTTAAGAGCCGTTAGCTCAGGATGTAATCACAGTTTATTGCTGTTATTTTCTGTTAGCGTCTGCCTATGAAACCCAGAAGAGTAAGGATTGTGCCTTTTTTCTTTATCACCACATGTTCAACACCTAGCATGGTGCCTGGCAAGTAGTAGACACTGAAAACATGTGTGTCAGGTAAACGAATAGGTTTATCATATTTATTATTTGTTATTTGTTATCACATTCATAATGTTTTAATTGTTTAGTCTATTTTTATCTTTCTGCCTCTGCTTTCCAAGTAGCTGGAATTATGCATCACCACAGCTGACTAATTAAAACAAAGAAAATTATTGTAGAGATGAGGTCTTGCCAAGTTGCCCAGGCTGGTCTTGTACACTTCGGGAGGTGGAGGTGAGAGGATTGCCTGGCCTATTTGTCAATTTTTAATTTTTGTGTTTTATTATTATTTTTTTTTTGAGACAATGTTTCCCTCTGTTGCTCAGGCTGGAGTGCAGTGGCACCATCATGGCTCACTGCAGCTTCGACTCCTGGGCTTGAGTGATCTTCCTGCCCCAGTCTCCCAAGTAGCTGGGATTACAGGCACGTGCTTCTGTTTTCAGCTAAAATTTTTGTGTAGAGACAAGGTCTCGCTATGTTTCCTCGACTTGTCTCAAACTCTTGGACTCAAGCAATCTTCCTGCCTCGGCCACCCAAGGTGCTAGGATTACCGGTGTGACCCACTGCGCCTGGCCTGTTTGTCAGTGTTTAAAAATCTACTCTCTCCTTGAGCAAGTTACCTCTACAGTGTCGGAGTGTATTTTTCTTTCTACTGCCATATCTTCAGGGCCACTTCCAGTGCTTGTCTCAGGGACCATGCAGTATACATTTATTGGATATATTAATCAAAGATCCATAACATTGAGAAATAGCTATGTCATTGAGGACCTTATATACCAATCTAAGGGGTTTGGCCTGTGTCCTACAGGACAGGACAAGGAGTCATAAGGTCAACACTATGGTTTGAATGTCCCCTTCAAAACTCATGCTGAAATGTAATTGCCACGTGATAGAACTGGAAGGTGAGTCCTCTAAGTGGTGATTAGGTCCTGAGGACTTCTGCCCTCATGAATGGATGAATGCCATTATCAAAGGAGTGATTTGTGATTGCAGGTGTGGGCTTGATTTCCTTTCTCTGTCTCACGGATTGCTTGTCCTTCTGCCATGGGGATAATGCAGCACAGGGGCCCTCACAAAATGCCGGCAGCTTGCTCTTCCTGGACTTCCCAGCCCTCAGATTCTTGAGGCAAATAAACTCCTGTTCTTTGTAAATTACCCAGTCTTTGGGATTATGTTACAGCGGTAGAAAATTGACTTAAGACAGCCAGATTAGCTGGAAACATTTCTCTGACGGTTGATTTAAAGGAAGAAAGACTGGAGGCTGGGAAGCCATTGAGAGATGATTTGTAGTGGTGTAAGGCAGGGCTAATGAGAACTGGGGCAACAGGGGTGGGGACAGAGAGGCGGGCACTTATATAGATGTTAAAAAGGTAACATTGGCCAGGCTCGGTGGCTCAGCCTGTAATCCCAGCACTTTGGGAGGCCAAGGCGAGTGAATTGCTTAAGCCCGCAGGTTCGTGACCAGCCCAGGCAACTTGACGAGAACTTGTCTCTACAAAAAAAAAAAAAAGGTAACATTGATGCTTCTTTTTTATTCATTTAAATAAATTTTGGTCAAATATGCATACCACAAAAGTTACCATTTTAATAGCTTTTAAGTGTACTGTGGCAATTAGGCACATTTCTATTATTGTGCAACCATGACCATCACCCACCTCCAGAACTTTTTAATCTTCCCCAACTGAAACTCTGTACCATGAAACAATGACACCCTCTTGGCCTCTGGCAACCACCAGGCACTGATGATTCCCAGCAGATTACTCTGAGGATTCTTTTTTTTTTGAGTTGGAGTCTCACTCCGTCGCCCAGGCTGGAGTGCAGTGGCATGTTTATAGCCACCCCAGCATCAACCTGCTGGGCTCCAGCCATCCTTCCACCTCAGCCTTCCAAGTAGCTGGAACTACAGGTGCATGCTACCATGCCCAGCTAATTTTTTAATTTATCGTAGAGACGAGGTCTCACCAAGTTGCCCAGGCTGGTCTCAAACCCTTGGGTTCAGGCAATTCTCTCGCCTCAGCCTCCTACATGTGCTGGGATTGCAGGTGTGAGCCACTGTGCCCAGCTCCAAATATCTTTTAAGCATATCTTGAATCTGCTTTCTCTTTCTTATCCCAACCTCCAGCTCTTTGGTTCAGGCCCACGTCATCTGGAATCTGGTTCACGAAAACAGTTTTTCCATGGGTCCCTTGTTTCAAGTCTTGGAACCTTCAGTTCCATTTCTACACAGACACCAAACATGATGACCTAAAACCCAAACATGCCCTTATTTAAACATCCAGATTGCTTCCTCGTTGCCCACGGGATAAAGTGCAGGATCCTTAACACGGCAGACAAGGTCCTCTGTGTTTGGCCCCTGATGGACACTTCAGTCTCTCCTTGGAGCTTTTCCCTTGCTAACTGTGCTCCAACGAGCCCAAGCATGATGCTCTCCTCCGACCCAGCTGTTTCATGAAGGAGCCTCTGCCAGGCTGCTCCTCTGCCTTGGGGTCCCCTACACTTCACTTGACTCATTCCCTCTGTTGCTCACACCTGCAATCCCAGCACATGTAGGAGGCTGAGGCGAGAGAATTGCCTGAACCCAAGGGTTTGAGACCAGCCTGGGCAACTTGG
>CAUYQG010115574.1:0-35161 GCA_963574415.1 Tarsius wallacei | reverse complement strand
ATTTATTAAGAGGACAGGAAAGCTCCCACAGTGGGAGGGACCCGAAGGTGTTGCCCTAGAATTTTTAAATGGTTCCTGTGGGTGGTGCACATGCTTGGCTAGGTTGTGGAATGATAACCATGGTGGGAGTTGAAACTTAATTTACCAAAACAAGTCAATAAACAGGTTCACTGAGGTTTATTAAAGGTCCTGAAAATCATGATCCTTGTAGGTTTAACTGTTCCCTACGTGAACATGGCAAGTGAAGTGGGATTTTCCTGGCCCGTGTCCACACAGGACACAACCACATCTCTCTCACTTCTGTGCCTTCACAAATCTTAATCCTTCCTCCTAGAAGCCATTTCCTTCCCCCTTCATCCCATCCTACACCCTCCTATAAAAAATCGACCCATCCTTCAAAGGTCAGCTCAAGTCACCCTACTCCCTTAGGAATGTACGGAGTGAACTGCTGCTCTTGGACTCTTCATACTGTGCAGATGTCTATATAAATCATACATATGATAAAATATGACAATTGCTTCTCTCTAGTACTCTAGATTTTGAACTTCTCTGGGGCAGAAGTCGTGTCATGCTTCTGCTGTAACCACAAGACACGATGCAGAGCTCACGAATTAGCCAACGTCGCTCTCCAGGAAATACCATTCTCTGCTGAATTTTAAAAATACATTTTTTGATGTATTTTGACTAATCCCTAAATTCCTAGGATGAAAACACACTTTTTCGGCTCGATCACCAAACAGGCAAAAATACACACTAACGAGGAGTTTCCATTTAAATAAACATCACTGAATCTTTTTTTTAACCTCAAAACTTGAGCTCGCCCTTTCAGCAGAGACAGACCCTGGCCGAGTGAGGGGCCCACACACTGGAGCTCAGACAGTGTGAATGCCTTGCCTTCTGCACTGTATCCTCCTTTCCTTATATGGATAGCGTATCATTTTAACAAAACTTTTTTCATTGCTTTGACAGTCAATAAATGAGTCATTCAACAAATATTTATCAAAATCCAGGCAATCTTCTGGGCTTCAAGAGCACCAAAGTGAAGAAACAAATCCCTGCCCGCATGACAGCAGGCAGGTTCTTGCTGGCTATGGCTGGGATCATACTACCCGTGAGCAAAGGAACTAAAGCAGCAATGCAACACTTATTTTAACCTGTGCTGCCAATTGGCAGGTCCACAGCCAGGTGCAGGTGCCTCTAATGGAGGAAGCACAGCCCTTCATCTGTGCAAGCTCCAGCAGAATGGAGCCCAACAAAGGATGCTGAGTGACTGACTGAAAAAAATGCGCACATGTGCTCAACTTCATCTCCACTCTCACAGGGTGCCACTCTCAGAGAGGAGCAGTGGCTGATGTGTTTCAGAGAATTTAGTGTGTATTTATTTTCATGGTAACTAGTAACTTGCATATTGTCATTTTTTCAAACTCTGTACACAGCTTGGTGAGAAAAACACTACATCAAATATATTGTCCATCCTGTTATCAGAAATCTCCTGAGATTTCTTCCTCAGCCTCTTTCTATAAATATTACTTTTCCTTTTTCCTTCAAAAAGAAAAAACAAAATTCCAAATTCATGCCAAGGAAGGAAACATAGCTCAATAATGTTCTCTGGACCCAATCTCCTTCATTTGAAAAGGAGAGTAATATTATGGCTACTTCTGAATTCCAGAGGCATTCTGAAAAAAATCTGTTTCTCTGAATGGAACTAATGAATTTCTTGAGGACGATTATTGGACAGTTTCACACAAGACTGTTAACTAAAAGTTAACGCAATTAACTATTGCTGCCATTATATATATTTTTAAAGGCAAATATTCAACGTAGTATAATACTGATCCAAGGATCTGTTTATATAAAAAGTCAACTTTTTAAAGTTTTCTGTCAAAATACTCTCCGGGTCACCAGACTAAGACAGCCTGAGTTTAAGATGAAAAGAAACAACACAGTAGGATAATATAAACATTATTTTCTTAAAAGCTGGAAGTAGCTTGAAAGAAAAGATCATGGTCTATTGATATATTTAGCTAAGAGTTAATTTAATCATAACAACACATGAGCTTTAAAAATATTTTCCAAGTCAAGAACTATAATTTAGGCCAAAACAAGAGATGCCAAATATATTTTCCCAGCAAGGGTATCCATATTTCCAGATGTTTTTCCTTTGCAGAAGACAAGCCACTTAAGTAAGCAAATGACAATGCAGGAATTGGTATTAAGCCGACACCAGATTTCATTTGTAAACATTGTCTTGTCTTAATCTCTCTTGCCCTTTTCACAGAAAAGCGCTCTGTTTTCTCACAACAGATTTGAAGAAGTGCCAATATCTGCCTTAGTCACTTTTATAAGTCACTTTTTACAAGTTTTATACACTTATAACTTTTTTCAAGTTACTTTTTATAGACAGAACCAACCTGCCTGCATGGGTGCTGACAATCATTGTCTCACATGTCCCAGCAGATGCTGTCAACAAGGGAACAGTGTAAAACAATGACTCAAACTCCACTGCCTGTCAAGGTTCGCCCTCCATCAAGGCTTCTCAAAACTCCTCTTGCCGTTTGACCTCTGTCATGGGTTGAATTGTGTCCCCTAAAAAAGATATGTAGGAGTCCTAACCCCTAGGTACCTCAGAAAGTGACCTTATTTAGAGAGAGGGTCATTATAGAGGCAATTAAGTTAAAATTAGGACCCTAGGCTGGGACCTAATCCAATATGACTGGTGTTCTCATAAAAAGCAGAATCGTGCACACAATGAGAATACCACGTGGGGGGGAAGGCAAAGCTTGGGTGACGATTGTACAAGTGGAGGAATGCCAAAGATGGCCAGCAAACCACGGAAGCCAGGAGAGAGGCACAGGTACACATGGGCAGAGGATGAGAGCAACAGACAACGGTGACTCCTGAAGGTGGGAAGGAAGGAGTGGGACCGGAGTTGAAAAACTCTCTATTGGCTTTCAGGCTCACTATTCGGGTGACAGGTTCCATAGAAGCACAAACCTCACTATCACGCAGTATGCCCATGTAACAAACCTGCAAATGACCCCTTGAATCTAAAACTTTTAAAATAAAATGAATTTTGTAAAAAGGAAAAGGAGGAAGAGCAGGAGGAGGAGAGAGCCCTGCTGACACCTGATCTTAGACTTCTGGCCTCCAGAACTGTAGGACAATAAATTTCTGTTGTTGAACATACCCAGTTTGTATACTTTGTTAGAGAAGTACCAGCAAACAAATACAGCCTCTCCTGCTCTTCTAACAAGTCTCATGTGTTTACTGCAGCTCCATTCACAAAAGCAAAACTATGGAACTAACCCAACTGCCTACCAACAATTGACTGGATAAAGAAAATGTGGTGTATAGACACCATGGAAGACTACGCAGCCATAAAAAAGAATGCAATCATGTCCTTTGCAACATGGAATGAGCTGAAGAACATCAGAAACAGAAAACCAAACACTGCATGTTCTCACTTATATGTGGGAGCTAAATGGTCACAAAAATGGAAATAGATAGATACTGGAGACACAAATGGGAGGGGGGTTAGAGTTCAGAAATTACCTATGGGGTGCAATGTTCACTATTCAGGGAATGGACTTCCTGAGACCCAATCCCCACCACTTCACAATATGTCCATGTAATAAACATGCATGTGTACCCCTGAATCTAAAATAAAGATGGAAAAAAAATCCAGCAACCATATGTTACTCTTTACATACAATGCTGCCATTTAGCCACTTTCTATGATTCCAAGTCCTCCAGTGGCACAAAGTGCTTCACCGGTATACTCTGTTCTCTACTGCACACACAAAATAAGCATTTGTTGAATACAACTGTGAATGTCACCAGATAGCAGCAGGACAAGTCACGGGGATGGCGGCGGCTATGTTACCATGACCCTTTCTGCTTTGCTACAGCAGGAATCATAACTCCAATGAGGCAGCATTCACGTCTCTTCAACAGCCAGCTTACCAGCTTCTTCTCCAGCAAAGAAACAAGTATGGAGAACATTGGCTAGAACCAAGAGGCAGTTCTGCTGAAGATGTTTATAATAAATATAAATAGGCATATTTATAACACATACAATGCATCTTAGTAGAATGAAAAAGAAAAATGGCAGGTCAGGCACAGTGGCTCATACCTGTAATCCCAGTACTTTGGAAGGCTAAGGCGGGAAGACTGCTTGAGCCCAGGAGTTCAAGACCACCCTGAGCAACATACCAAGACTTCATCTCTACAAAAATATTAAGAAAGTAAGTCAAGCATGGTGGCGTGCACCTGTAGCCCAGCTACTTGGGAGACTGAGGTAGGAGTACTGCCTGAGCGCAGGAGGTTAAGACTGCGTGAACCAAGATTGTGCCACTGTACTCCAGCCTGCGTGACACAGTGAGACCCTCAACTAAAAAAAAAAAGGAAAAAAAAAACATAAGAGCAAATTAAAATTGTTCTTAATATTGTTGAGGATTTGTGCTATTGCTGTTCTAAAGATATACAATTAGAGGTAACTTTTTTCTTCTATTTCTATTTTATTTTATTGAGGAGACCAAAACAAGAGAAACAGAATATATATCAAAATATCACTAGCAGCACTATTTTAAAAATTGGAAACAGCCTAAATGTTTAACAATGAGTAGGATAACTAAGCAAATCATGACAGAGCAATACAAGGGACTTCATAGCTATTTAAAATTACAAATATGTATATATTAATAAACTTAAAACTATATATGGTATATACTAAGTATGGTAAATAAAAGTATGCTAAAAAAGAATTATAATAATGTAAACATCCGAGCTCAACTATCCCTGTAACTTCTCATTCCAAACCTAACATTCCAAGTCTAAACATACTGGATTTTCAAATTATTTCCTGATCCATCCTCCTATATATTGGCCTTTGTACCAATAATTGTTGCTTAGATTACAATATAGTGCTTTGCAAGACACCATGCTTCTCAAAGTAGCTCTTAAAGCTCTCAGCTTAAAAAAAAAACCCATAGGCCAGGAATGGTGGCTCGTGCCTATTATTCCAGTGCTTTGAGAGTCCAAGGTGAGAGGATTACTTGAACCCAGGAGTTTGAGACCAGCCTAGGCAACACAGACTTCGTCTCCACAAAAAACAAAAAAATTGGCCAGGCATCATGGTGCGTGCCTATAGTCCTAGCTACTCAGGAAGCTGAGGTGGGAGGATTGCCTGATGCTGCTGAGAGCTGTAATCATGACACTGCACTCCAGCTGGGGTGACAGAGTGAGACTTCCACTCAAAAACAAACAACAAAAAAAAGCCTACTGTGGTTTTACTATGCATTAAAATTGCTGTGAATGAAAGTTGTTTCTCTGGAATTACCTTCCCATGAACACAAGTGGGAAACAAATCATGTGCCATGTTCTGACCTGCTTAATCTCTGGGATGTGTGGTAGTATATTTTAAGCAAGTGAGTAAAATATAACCTATTACATTAGAAAACTTCAATACTGCCTTAGAAATCAATAATGAATAAGTCGGATGCATATTCTTTACACATAATACATTTATAAAGTATTTATGAAACTATGAGATGAGTAGAAGGTTATTCAATTCCCTTGTATTAGATATGCCTTAATTCTAGCAGACCATGGGGACAGTCTCCTCTCAACTCTGCATAAGCCGATTCCTGCTTCAAACTATAACCAAGAAGTTTAAAGATAATCTCCACTCAGTCTTATAAAGATCATTTTTTAATGAAATCAACTTTTATACGACACAAAAAGTAACTACTTAAGATACTTGATATTATATAGCATGACTCTCTAAAAATAAAATTTTAAATCCTTAATAACTATTTCATACATTTCCTATATATTATAAACCAATTAAAACAAGGTTTAATAACAGGCAGCTGAAATGCCAAAGAGAAAAACTAATAGGAGAGATTTTGATAATCTAATCCAAGTTTTTGTTGCAATTATTAACTCTTTTATAAGAACTTATGCCCACAAATGAAAGCCAAATGTTTTAGAAAGTAAAATTCACACAGTCTTAAATGGCAGATATGTATTTGTGTGATTGAAACAAAATAGATTTTCAATATATAGAAAAACTACATAGATTAAATAAAAATAAATTTAAATATACACATTAAATATATAGATTAAAGTAAAGGTTAAAAAAGCTAAACATGTATAATACCATATGTTATGCATTCAATAGTAATTGAAGCAGTCCCACATTTAAAGTTTGCTTTCTTGTTAAAGTAGTTATTACACAACCATTTCCTTATTAGCAATGGCTAGCCATAAAAGTTATAATTCTCAAATTATTGAGGGGTCCTTATAATTACTAGTCAAGTGCTCATTTATGAATTTATATTAAATCTCTGAAAAAATATATAACAGTAGTAAACATAGTCCTGCTGTTAAGATGAGAACTGCAGCATGAGAAGTCTTTGTTTTTAATTAGAAAGAAAAGAAGGCTAAGGATTTGCCAGGTTACCATCAAATATCCAGATTTCAACATGACATAATTTTCAGATATGTCATTTGTTTTTGGCCTTCTGTCAAAATTTCACTTGAATGTTTTGTTGTATACAGAAATAAAAGAGTGAGGCTACTTTAAGCTTTTAGACTGCTTTTCCTAGTAGCAAGAGAATTTTTAAATCACCAAATTTAATCTAACTGATACCATATGTAACAACAAAATATTTGGTAAATATTGAGAAAGAATTTAAATTCTTCCCAGTAGGTGCATATTTTAAAATAAAAGAGTCAAATGTTAGATTTTATATTTAAGAAATAACTTAGGGAGAGACAGATAGACAAATGAGGAAGAAGAGAGCTCTCTTTTTAAAAATAGAATACTAACTGCTAAATGTAAACAAAGATACAGTTAGAAAATCATCATTTTTGTACCCATTAAGGAATAAGATCGAGCATTCAATAGCACAATAGAGTGACTATAGTTAAAAATAATTTATTGTGTATCCCAAAATAAGTATAATTAGAATGTTCCTAACACAGAAATGATAAATGCTTGAGGTGATGGATAGCAATTTTCCTGATTTGATCATTACACAGTATATGCTAGTATCAAAATATAACATGTACCCCCAAAATATATACAACTGTTGTGTATCTATAATAATTAAAAATTTAAAAAATTAAAAACAAAAAATGAAATCACTTTTCCAATTTCATAGTAAAACTGGATCTAGGCAAGAATAATTTAATAGATGCTAACAGTAGTGTGATGGTTTGATAAACAATAAGACAGGTTATATAAAACCATAAGGATACATTGTTTAATTACAAAGGGAAAATCAATAACGCTACAGTGGAAAGATCTATCAGAAACCACCCACTGATGGGATTAAAATAATATCATTAATAATGCATATTCTAATGTGATACACTGAGAAGGGCACAATAGTACCTCTGTGATATTCTTGCCAAAAATGTAGAATCTGAATTTAGTTATAATTAAGCAGCTAAATCCAACTAAGTAATATTCTAAGAAACAAATATTCCATACACCTTAAAAATGTCAATGTTGTGAAAAAAAAAAAAAAAAGAAAGCTTTTGATCAAATTGATCCACAGTAAAGGTGAGTAAAAAGACATGAAAGTGAAATGTTAAGTGTGATAATCCTTAATCAGGGAAAAATCCCCACAACAATACAATAAAGGACATTATTGGTATAACTGGCAAGACTTTCAAAAGTTTTATGTTAAGTACAGTATTGTATACATTTTAAATGTTCTGATTTTAATAATTATACCTTGTTCTTAAAAAGACAAACTGAAGTATTTAGAGGTAAAGAGGTATGTGTCTGTGACTTACTCTTATGTATACATCATGAAGAAAGGGAGAGAAAAAGGATGATAAAGCAAACGTGAAAATATGTTAGTAAATGATGAACCTTGACAAAGGGTCTATGGCAATTCTCTGTACTACTCTTGAACTGTAATACTATAAGAGAATGATTGGCAGTAGTGGGAAACTGCCAGGAGGGGGGCGGGGAAGTGGGATTGGCAGTAGTGGGAATCTGCCTGGGGAAGGGGGGGCACACCTCATTAACAAGGGTACCTGCATAATGAACATTTGTAAACCTAACTCTGAACTGTACCCCACATCTTTAAAGGAAAAGAAACAAAAGAAACTGTTCTGTTAGCTGGAAATTACTTTAAAATAAAAAGAAATACCTTGTTCTTGGATGAGATATTAGAGTTAGCTAGCAGTGTCCCCTCCACAACATTTGTAAGTAACAGCCAGTTAATACACATCTGATGATAAGAAGGAGGCAGTCAGTAAATGTTTGCAGATGCCTCTACGTTAAAAAGCATTTCTGAGATGGAATGCAATAAGTGTCACAGACTTGTTAAAAAAAAAAAAAAAACAAGAATTAGAGTTGGAAAAACTAGATCCATGATGAGGAAGAAGGAACTTAAAAATGAAGATCAATTTGGCCAAGGCGCTTGCTAAATGTGGCAGAGATGCCCCCTATCCACTTGGCCATGTTCTGTTCAGTCTTGTTGGGTCATAGTCCTTTAACCACCTAACTCCACTCTGATCCCTCCTAATATATTATTAACTCTGCCATATTGCTCCTTCTTTACCACAAGTCATGAAACCATTCATCTTTCAAATTCTGTGCTAAACACAGTCTATACCAGTTCTTCCGAAACACTGAGTCAGGTACAGCAAGCCAGCTTATCTCAGGTGAGACTCGTTTATACAACTCACATCACTTAGCTACATGGAGATGGCTTTTCAATTATTTTTGTATTATATTCACAGATATTTCCAATATGTAGCAAGTGATGTGATCATTGATTATAGTAGTGAAATGCTTCCTTTTAAAACACATTAATTTAGGTAAACATAAAAAGATGGAAGTTTAAAAAATAGTAACTATAGTAGGAATATGGCATTGCAAAAGTAATAGCTGTTGTGAATTACTGAGGTTTAGAAAACTTTCATGCTATACATATATTTCCAAATTTGATTTATGTAGCTAGAAAAGTGAACTATATGATGTGAGTTACCTGTAAATTCTTGTAGCAAGTGCTAACTAGCTAAAAACAAAGCTTAATTTTATGTCAGTAAAGATGATAATTTACAAAGCACTTCCATGGTTTTGAGATTGCAGTAAAAAATCAAAGTACGGTAAGATAATCTTCTAAACATATACAGGAAATCATCATTTTCACACGGCTTAAGGAAAAAAAAACCTTAATGTCTATGCAAAAATTTTAGTCCATGGGATAGTCTCAAAAAATGTGGGTATTACAACAAGATGGAGGCCGAACTATGTGAGTCCCCACGTGAGTGAGTGAGTGGATAGAAAATTCTGTGTACGTGCAGACAAGCGAGTGGGCGTGAGAGTGGCTGACTGAGTGAGAGCTAGGGAGCTAGCAGCCAGGGCTTTCGTGGTATAGCAGCTAGTGCCACAGCTGCTGGGTTTGGACCCTAGTGACTCCCAGGATGCAGAAGGCAAGCGCCATTTTCTTTCTTTCTTTTTTTTTAAATCAACAAACCCTCCCTGGGAAGAAAATGCTAGGAGAGACTGTCTAAGTGGGGGCTCGTGAGCAGGTGGCAAGAGTCCTGGTGCAACAGCTGGTGCTGCAGCTGCTCTGCTTCTCTTCTTCCCAGGTCGCAGAAGCCGAGCATCATTATTTTTTTTTTTAAAGGGACAAAATCAGCAGGGAGAAAAAAAATCACCCCAGCCTCTCCCTCACTGGTGTAACAGGAGAGAGACTGCCGGCTCCTGGCTTTGCCTCACCACTTCAGCGCCTGGCAGGGCACTGGCAGCAGGGGCTGTGGAGGGAGTCCAGAGGCAAAGTCCCACAGAAGAGGACAACAGAGGCAACCCACCACCATCTTGAAGGGGGGGCAGGAAAGTGCACCAACTCGCTCACCATGGAGCAACAGTACCGACCTCTGTGACTGGCAGATCAACTACTCAGGGATTGATCGTGACCCAGAGGGAATATCCTGAAAGCACAAACTTCGCAGGGACCTAGGGAATGCTGAGTTCCAGGTGCCCCATCTCCTACCCTGATCCAGCCGCAGGACAAAGGGTACGGACAGAAAAGGACCAGGAAGAACTCCAAAGAGATCAGTGAACAGAGCCCGGATCAGGGAAGAGTAGAGGACGGAGCACTCAATGGGAGGGAAAGCCTCTCCCACCGATACTGAATAACAGAACTAAAGAGAAAAAAAAGAGATCTGTCACAAATGAGGAAAAACCAAAGGAAGACCCCAGGCAATTTCAAGTGTACCAAAGACAAAACTCCTGAAAAATCAGACCTTGGTGCCCAAACAATGGAAGTCACCAACAACTGACTAGCCCCAGAATACAGTCCCAGAATACAACAGGGATTAGGGAATGCATGGAAAGAGTGAATGAGACTCAAGAAAGACAAGATGCAACACTGAAAGAACTTGAAACAGAGATTCTGGCAATAAAAAATTCAATCCAGGAAATGAATAACAAGATGACAAGCATGGAAAGCAGAATTAATCTAACTGAAGAAAGAATCCCAGAACTTCAAGACCAGAACATGAAACTAACCAAATCTGCAAAAAATACAGAAAGAAGACTCAGAAAGAAAGAACAAAGCCTACAAGAGATGTGTGATTATATCAGGAGGCTGAACCTATGCCTGATTGGTATCCCAGAAGAAGAAAGGGAAATGGAGAACAACTTGGAGCAAGAATTCCAGGAGGTAATCCAAGAAAACTTTCCCCATCTCACCAGAGATGAGACCACCAAGTACAAGACATATAGGAGCCTATATTCAAAGTCCTCAAAGATAAACCATTTCAACCAAGAATTTCCTATCCAGCCAAGCTCAGCTTCATCAGTGATGGAGGATTAAAATCCTTCCCAGACATCCAATCCCTGAGATTATGCAGCTTCCAGATCAGTTCTACAGGAGACACTTAAAAAGCTATTAAGCAAAGAAGAAAGAAAAAAAGGATGACCACACACTTCCCAAGAGAATAGCAGAGCACAGAATCAACAGAGAATATAGTGCAACAAGAAACTTCAAAACACACACATACATTAAACCCAAAGCCAAAAGAAAACAAGCAAACAAAGAAAAAACTTTATAAGAACCCCATGACAGCAATAAACAATCACATTTCAATAATCAGCCTGAATGTGAATGGACTAAATGCACCACTGAAAAGACACAGAATGCCAAAATAGATAAGAAACCATGACCCAATTATTTGCTGCATCCAGGAGACTCTTCTCACTACAAGGGATGCACACAGACTCAAAGGATGGAAAACGAGTTTCCAGGCAAATGGATCACAAAGGAAGGAAGGAGTTGCAATCTTAGTATCAGACAAAATAACCTTTAAGCTATCAAAAATTTAAAAAGATGCAAAAAGAAACTACATACTGATAAAAGGTTCAATCCATCAACAAGAAATATCCACGCTAAACATATATGCACCCAACACAGAAGCACCAGCATTTATAAAGCAACTACTAAGTAAACTAAAAAAAGCACTGACTCTAATACTATTATAGCAGGGGACTTGAGTACCCCACTAACAGCCCTAGATAGATCATCAAGACAAAAAATCAACAAGGAGATCCAGAATCTAAACTTGAACATGACCAAATGGAATTAATATATACCTACAGATTACTCCACCCAACAACCACAGAATATACATTCCACTCATCACTGTATGGACGTACTCCAAGATTGATCATATCCTTGGCCATAAACCAAGCATAAACAAATTCCATAAGGTTGACATCTTGCCATGCACCTTTTCAGACCACAGTGGAATAAAAATAAATATTAACAACAACATTTCCCCAAAGCTCACAAAGACATGGACACTAAACAGCATGACGCTGAACAACTACTGTGTCAACACTGAAATCAAAGCAGAAATTAAAAGATTCCTGGAAACTAATGAAAATGAAGAAACATCTTACCAAAACCTCTGGGATGCCATGAAATCAGTTCTCAGAGGGGAATTTATATCTCTACGAGCACACATCAAGAAAACGGAAAGATCACAAGTGGAGAGCCTAACAAATCACCTAAGGGAGCTGGAAAGAGAAGACCACCAAAACCCCAACATTAACAGAAGAATCCAAATCACCAAAATAAGAGCCCAAATACAAGACATAGAAGACAAAAATATCATAGAAAATATCAATTTTTAAAAAAGCTGGTTCTTTGAAAGAATTAACAAGAATGATGGACCCCTAGACAGGATGACCAAGAAAAAGAGAGAGAAAGCCCAAATCAAAGAAATGCAAAAGATTATCAGAGATTACTATGCACACCTATATGGAAATAAACTTGATAACCTAAATGAAATGGAGGACTTTCTGACATCATACAACCTTCCCAGGTTGAAACAAGACATTGAGACACTAAATAGACCAATAACAACCCAGGAAATTGACTCTGTCATATGAAAACTACCTACAAAATAAAGCCCTAGACCGGATGGCTTTGCAGCAAAATTCTACAAAACATACAAGGAGGAACTGATACCAATTCTTTGAAAGTATTCCAGGAAACTGAGAAAGATGGAATTCTCCCCAAATCATTTTACGAAGCTAACATCACACTGATACCCAAACCGGGTAAAGATCCAACAAAAAAAGACAACTACAGGTCAATATCCCTTATGAACATAAATGCAAAAATTCTCAAAAAGATGCTAACAAATTGGATCCAAAAACACATCACAAAAATTAACCACTATGACCAAGTAGGCTTCATCCCCAGGAAGCAGGGCTGGTTCAACATTTTCAAGACCATAAATGTAATTAAATACATCAACAGATGTAAAAACAAGAACCACAAGATTATATCATTAGATATAGAAAAAGCTTTTGATAAAATCCAGCATCCCTTCTTGATAAAAACCCTCAAACACCTAGGTATAGAAGGAATATATCTCAAAATAGTAAGTACGATCTACGATAAACCCACAGCTAACATTGCTAAATGGACAGAAACTGGAAACATTTCCCCTAAAAACTGGAACAAGACAAGGCTGCCCACTCTCACCCCTTTTGTTCAACACTGTGTTGGAAGTCCTAGCTCAGACAATTAGACAAGAGAAGGAAATCCGGGATATCCAAATAGGAAAAGAGGAAGTCAAGTTATCCCTCAAGTTATTCCTCTTTGCTGATGATATGATTCTATACCTTGAAAATCCAAGAGAACCTGTAATAACCAGCTTGTACTGATAAAGGACTCCGGCAAAAGCTCAGGATACAAAATAAATGTGCAAAAGACTGTTGCATTTGTATACACTAACAACAAGCAGGCAGAGACCCCAATGAAAAGCACAATCCCATTCTCAATAGCCACAGAAAATATGAAATACCTCAGCATCTTCCTAACCAGAGAAGTGAAAGAGCTTTACAATGAGAACTACAAAACACTGCTCAAAGAAATCCAAGACGACACAAACAAACGTAAAAATATTCCATAATCATGGATAGGAAGAATCAACATTGTTAAAATGTCCATCCTACCACAGGCAATCTACAGATTCAATGCAATACCCATTAAGTTACTAACATCTTTCTTCTCAGACCTGGAAATGACAATACAGAAATTCATATGGAAACATAAATGATCACGAATAGTCAAAACAATCCTTAGCAAAAGAAACAAAGCGGGAGGTATTACACTCTCAGACTTCAAACTTTACTATAAGGCTACAGTAATCAAAACAGCCTGGTATTGGTACAAGAACAGGCACATAGACCCAACGGAACAGGATAGAGAGTCCAGAAGCAAAGCCTCAATTTCTCAACCAACTCATCTTTGACAAAGCCTCCAACAACCACCACTGGGGAGAGGAGAACCCATTCAGTAAATGGTGCTGAGAAAACTGGCTGATCGCATGCAGAATATTGAAACAGGACCCCTGCCTATCACAAAAATTAACTCTCAATGGATCAAAGACCTAAATGTAAAAGCTCAAACTAAAAGAGTCTTAGAAAATGCAAGAGACACCCTTATGGAAATTGGAACTGGTAACCAATTCCTATTCAGAACCCCAAATGCCCATACCTTTAGAAATAAGATAGACAAGTGGGACCTCATCAAACTAACGAGCTTTTGCAAAGCAAAAGAAACCATCAAGAGAGCAGGGAGACAGCCCACAGAATGGGAAAAAATATTTGCCAACTGTATATTGACAAAGGCCTAATATCTAGGTTCTACAAAGAACTCAAACGCACCGAAAGGAAAAAAACAGCCATTAAAAAAAGTGGGCAAAAGACATGAATAGACACTTCTCAAAAGAAGATATATGGGCAGCCAACAGACACATGAAAAAGTGCTCAGCCTCACTCATCATCAGAGAAATACAAATCAAGGCCACATTGAGATACCATCTAACCCTAGTAAGAATGGCCATCATTAATAAAACAAACAACAACAGACGCTGGCGAGGAGGCGGAGAAAAAGGAACAATTCTACACTGCTAGTGGGAATGCAAACTAGTGCAACCTCTTTGGAAGACAGTATGGCGATTTCTGAAAGAACTAGAAATTAACCTTCCATATGATCCAGCAATTCCCCTATTGGGTATATACCCGGAGGAACTCAAATCATTCTACAAAAAAGATACCTGCACACATATGTTTGTTGCAGCTCTATTCACAATAGTAAAAACATGGAACCAGTCACGTTGCCCATCAAAGTTGGACTGGATTAAAAAAATGTGGCACATGTACACAACTGAATATTATGCAGCCATAAAGAAGGACAAACATATGGACTTTGCAGCAACTTGGATGGATTTAGAGCCGATCATACTCAGGGATCTATCAACAGAAACAAAGAACATGAGTACCATATGTTCTCACTTATAAGCAGACCTTGAACAATTATAATACTATAAGAAAGTGATTGGCAGTAGTGGGAAACTATCGGGGGGGGTGGGATTGGCAGTTGAGGGAAACTGCTAGGGGAGGGAGGGGCATACCTCATCAACAAGGGTACCTGCATAATCAACGTTTGTATACCTAACCCTGAATTGTACCCCACGTCTTTATAATAAAAAATAAATAAATAAAAATGTGAAGAGAAAAATGGCAAAACCTACCGAACCTCAAATATTTATTTGTATCTTTCTACAAAAACAAATACACCAACTACAACAGCACCCAGATAAAGTTCTAGGAGAAAACTGCTATTTAAGCTATCTCAATTTTTCACAATCTTATGGGCATGAAGCATGCAACCTGCCTTCAAAGAAGAAATCCAGTCAGACATGGTGGCTCACACCTATAATCCCAGAACTTTGGGAGGCTGAGGCTGGAGGATTGCTTGAGCCCAGGAGTTCAAAACCAGCCTGGGCAACACAGCGAGACCTTGTCTCTACAAAAAATTCAAAAACTAGCCAGGGTGGTGGCATGTGCCTGTAGTCCCTGCTACTCAGGAGGCTGAAGTGGAAGGATCACCTGAATCCAGGAGGTTGAGGCTGTGGTGAGAGCTGTGATCATGCCATTGCACTTTAGTCTGGGTGACAGAGTGAGACTCTGACTCAAAAAAAAAAAAAAAAAAGAAGAAGAAGAAGAAGAAGAAGAAACTCACGTATCTGGTTCCAAACCCCAAAACTTACCAAAGGCTGCTGGGGCTGCATTGTTTGGATACCAAGGGTCTGACTCTGGGGCTGCGAGGACTGCTGGGCTTGGGGGGGCTGCTGAGGCTGCTGCATCTAGGAGAAAGTAAAGTGTTTACGAAACACTTGAAAGGGACAATATCATTTCCAAGTCTCCATGCCCTTTAAATCTTTTACCTAATTTTTCTGTTGCAGCAAAAATAATACAAACCTGCTTCCTCCATCTTGACTGTGCCAAACCTCATTCATCCTTTCAGGGCAAGACCTAAATCTGTTCTCCATGAAGACTTCTCGGACTACTCTCACCCCAAAAATCCTTTCCTTCGGTGGTCAGTGTTTGCTGTCCACACCACCGTACACTGTCCAGGGCCATCTTTTGTACCTACTGTTTTAACTCCTTTCACGTCATTTGCTCCTCCACATGTTTTAATCCATCTTACACTATCAGGTTAGACAAGGACTTCTCAGTAGTTATCTTTTCATTCCCTATGGCATCTGGAAGAATTCTTGCATATATACACATATACACACACGTTTTATATATATATATACACCTATTATATATATATTATATCTATATCTATTATACATATATATACTCTATTAGATATATACATATCCTCTATTTTTTATATTTATACATACATATATACACACACTACAGGAATATGTGTGTGTGTGTGTGTGTGTGTGTACCGGAGGTGCTAAAAAATGTATACACATTTTAAGAGATGTTCGCTGTAATCAGAAGTGTCTGAATGCTGATGGTAACCACTTCGAGCACCTCCTGTAATTGCAGAAGTCAAATGTGACATGCATTCACTTTATTGAGTATTATAATATTAATACAGTTTTTTCCTTTCTTAAAATGTATATACAGTTTTTGTCATCCTCTGTGTGTGTGTGTGTGTGTGTGTGTGTGTGTGTGTGTGTTTTAAGGAGAAGTAGACTAGCTGCCATGAGAACTTCTGGCATAATTTACCAGCAGAGAATCAGAAATTGTGTCAGTGACAGGGTTGGCTCAAATACACGGCTTGGAAAATGCTTCCAAGTCACAGAGGAAGCACAGACTAGACATCCACTAGGTGGGACACGGAGGAGAGGAAAATATTAACCGTTGCTTTGCCTCAATGACCTTTAAAATTTCCTCCACCCAGACTTCATCCTGATGATGACAGCCTAGACTTTTCTCATCTTTTGCTGTCTTCCAACTCAGTCTGCATGCTATCCCCCAAATTATCTATCTTCTTTAAAGCACAGTAATAAACAGCTATTGCCATATGTCATTCTCACTAAGTAAAAACGTTCATGGTGTGGAATCCTAGCAGAGGTCCGGGCCAGGTCATCCCAATATGAACAGTGCCAGCTGGACCAGTCATTACCATATGAGGTCAATTCCATTTGGCTCTCTGAGAGCTCTTCCAAGAAAAATCAACCCAACTTCATAATTATCAACTTTTTCCTTGATGGAGGTAGCCCATCAGCCAAAAAAGGAGTAAGCATAATCCTCATGCAGAAGCAAGTCACTTTTGTTTATCTCCAGGGAATGTGTTGGAGATAGAGATATTACAGCTGGGTGTGGTGGTTCATGCCTATAATCCCAGCACTTTGGGAGACAATTGAGAGGATTCTCTGAGCTCAGGGGTTTGAGACCAGCCTGAGAAACATGATGAGACCTCGCCTCTACAATTAAAAAAAAAAAATTAGTCAGGCATGGTGGCGCATGCCTGTGGTTCCAGCTACTTGGAAGCCTGAGGCAGAAGAATCACCTGAGCCTGGCAGGTCAAGGCTGCGGTGGCCGTGAGTGTCCCACTGCACTCCAGCCTGGGTGTCAGAGTGAGACTCTGACTAAATAAATAAATAAATAAATAATAACATTACAGAAGGATATATTATGCTAGTTACATATGACCTGGTAAGAAAAGGTTTTCCATATTTGCAGTCTTGAAAAACATCAACATAAGATAAAAAATGGTAGGTAAACAACGAATTTCATAACTTTCTTCAGTAATTTTTAAATGAGAAAAGTGCTATTTACCACCTCAGAGATAACATCTATGATGATTTACACTTCCCCAAACCAATAACCATATATTATCAATTTTGTGATGTAACTTTTGCATTTTAACAGGTCCAAAATTGGGATGTGACTAGCAACATCTTATAACTAATGGCATCTTATAATTGGGAAGCCCAGTTCTACATAGGATCTATGTTGGCTTCTGCCTGTCACTTGGGGGCACTACCAACCAGAATTTCGTGGATCACACTGAATTCAGACCTCAAATCCATCTGAGCTTGTGGTTCAAATTCTCAGAGGAGATATTTTTTTGTCCCATCCATCCAGTGTCAAAGTTGAGACATGCGTGTTCCTTTGCTGTCCCCTTCTGCATGGTGAGTGTATTTCTCATTGACCTCACAATGAGAATATGGCCCCTGGGCACTCCAGCTCTACTGGACTCCCCATTTTGGGCATTTTGTTCTTAGTAGTATTGAAGCCCCCAACATAAGAACGAGTTCCATTCCAAGAGAGTGTTTATCCAACTAACATAATTGAGTATACAGTACATGTATTTAGCAAGCTTTACTGGCACCTGGTGGAGAGAAAGAATACATTAAAAAACACAGGTGTGCATTGTTAAAGTTCATAACTTGAAGATCCATATGTAGGGGATTTACTGTATATAAAATAAGAGTGCATCTCAAGTTGGACTGCTGGTGAGACTCGAGCCCACTATACAGTCTCATTAAGAAATCTCCAGCCGAACACGGCGCCTCAAGCAATTTGGAGGGCCGAGGCCAGAGGATTGCCTGAGCCCACAGGTTTGAGACCAGCCTGGGTAACATGGTGAGACCTTGTCTCTACAACAAATCAAAAAATTAGCCAGGCATGGTAGCACACACCTGTAGTTTCGACTACTTGGAAGGCTGAGGTGGAAGGATAGCCAGAGCCCATTAGGCCAATGCTGGGGTGGCTGCGAGAGTGCTACTGCACTCCAGCCTGGGCGATGGAGTGAGACTCCAGCTCTCAAATATAAAAAGAAAAAAGAAAACTCCAATCCAATAACATAGGACAAAATTGTCAACAATAGAGACAAACGGCATAGGTAAACACAATGGAAGGAAGTAAGAAGCAAGAGTGTAACAAGGGGAGAAGCTCTTGATCTAGGAGACAAATATTTATATCAAATGAGTGAATGACAGTTCTCTGGATTCTAAGAGAACCTACACAAATTATCCCTTTGAAATACTCTATGTGCCTCCAATTTCACAGACTCATCAGAACAGAGGCGTTACAGAAAACTTTTTTACCCTCTGAAATTGATTTCGTGCTTAAACAGCAACTTTAAAAACATATTTTTTCTTTATTCCAATAGCCTTGGGAGTACAGATAATTTTTGGTTACATGGTTGCATCGTATAATGGTGAAGAAGTCTGGGTTTTAAGTATATCCACCACCTCCACTTGTGCACACTGTACCTGACAAGTGTTTTTTCATCCCCCCCACCCCCCACCGCCACCCTTTTCTGAGTCTCCAATGTTCATTATATCATTCGCTATGCCTCTGCAGATCCATAGTTTAAATTCTACTTATAAGTGAGAACATGAAGTGTTTGGTTCAGAAGACTTTTGGGATTGCAGACCTCTTTAGGAATCTGATGAAAGCTCTGAATAAGATAGCTCAGTTTTTTTGTCTTTTGTTTTTTCCTTTTCACATACTTGAAACTGCATCCAAATTGCATGGCCTCTAATTAAACAGAGACTGGGTAAGCTGAGGCTTATACTATTAAATCCAAGGCATCCATCCACCCTTCCAAGCCTCTGTGAAATGGAAAGGACACTGCAAAACGTCCTCTCCTGCCCATGACCTGGTAGGTGCACAAAGAAAGGAAAACTCTTGGCAACTAAACTGCACCAGTTTAGTTCCTAGTGTCAAATACACAGGGCTCCCTGGAACATAGCAATTTAAGAATAAAGGTTTTTTTTTATGCCTTATGACTGCTGTGCATGTGCACTGTCTGAAGGGGGACGGCATTGCCTGCACCTCCCTGACCCCTACCTGGAGGAGTCGCTGTTGCTGTCGAACTTGCGGCTGTCTAGGTCTCATGGGGTCCTGAGGCAGGGGCACGGAGGGAAGGTTCGGATGTGCAGAAGTCAGCACAGCATCAATTCCCCCGCCCACCAGGGGGCTCTGCTGTAGAGCCTGGTGGTTCAGCCTGGCAAAGAACAATGCAACTTGGTTTCAGGCCTGGGTGTCATGTCAAATTTTTCATCAGTGCCACAAAGCATGTGACACACATCCAAAAAGAAACAGTGTTCAACACTCCCTGTACAATTAACATACAATAAAGACCAGTGGTTAAAATAATAGATGTAACCACAATTAGTATTGCAATCAGACATCTTATGGCTCTGATCAACAAATTCTAGTAAGGCATTGCTAACATAATCAAGAGTTTTCTCTCTTGGATATTTTAGCCAAAAAAAAATTTTTTTTTAAAGAGGAAGAGGAAAAACAACAATGGAGCTAACACAGTGGTATCATCTAAGAGTATTAAACCCATGCCATGTTAGATGTGAGTCACAACTATAAGAGCCTTCAACAACCGGGCATGGTGGTTCATGCCTGTAATCCCAGCACTTGGGGAGGCAGAGGTGAGAGGATTGTCTGAGTCCGTGGGTTCGAGACCAGTCTGGACAACATGGTAAGACCTCATCTCTACAATAAATAAAAAAATTAGCTGGGGGTGGTGCATACCTGGAAGGCTACTTGGAAGGCTGAGATGGAAGGATTGCCTGAGCCCTGTTGGTCAAGGCTGTGGTGGCCATGAGCAGTGTGCCACTGCACTCTAGTCTGGGCAACAGAGTGAGATTCTGACTCAAAAAAAAGCCTTAAACAAAATAAACAAGATGGGGCATTCTTTTTATTTTTTGAGTCAGAGTCCTACCCTATCAACCAGGCTGAAGTGCCACAGCACGATCACAACTCATCACAGCTTTGATCTCCTCGGAGCCCAGGACTTCAAAACCTGCCAAGGCAACCTAGTGTGACCTCATCTCTATTTAAAAATAAAAATAAAAAATAAATAGCTAGGTGTAGTGGTACACGCCTGCAGTCCCAGCTACTTGGGAGGCTGATGCGGAAGGGGAATTCTTGACTTTGAACCTGTCTCTGGATGCTACTAAAAATGAGATAACAGAATGCAAATTACATGCAAATATGTAAGCTCATAAAAACAATTATAAATGTCCTATACTGGGTGTGGTGGTTCACGCTTATAATTCCAGCATTTTAGGAGGCTGAGGTGGGAGGATCACTTGAGCCCAGCCTAACCAACATCGCAAGACCTCATTTCTACAGAAAACCCAAAAAGTTAGCTGGGTGCAGTGGCACATGCCTGTAGTCCCACTTACTTGGGAGGCTGAGGAGAGAGGACTGCCTAAACCCAGGAGGTTGAGGCTGCAACGAACCTTGAACATGCCACTGCACTCCAGCCTGGGTAACAGAGTGAGATCCTGACTCAAAAAAAAAAAGTATCATCCCCTAGAAGAAGCATAGCAAATCCAAGAATGAGTGTTTGCTGTTGCAAGCATTATTGGCACACGTCTCACCTCTGAGAGCCTGTCAGGGGCTGCAGGTAGGCCGAGGCCTGCTGTTGAACATAGCCAGTCGGCTGCTGCTGAATCTGTCTGAGTCTTTCCATCAGCGCGGGATTGGAATGTGCAGCTGGATAGGCTCTGGAGTTGTAGCTGGGCGACAGGACCACACTGCCAGCCTGCTGCTGTGGTGTCTGCTGCAAAGGCATCTGTGTTCCATACATTGTATACCCCTGGGGCATGGTCTGCAGGTGGGCACAAGGGAATAAGTCAATGTTTCAATTTGTCACCTAGCTTTATTGCTAAAATACATGGGACAAAAACCCATGAGGACTTCTTTGGAATTCACTGTTCTCAAAGGCTCTCATGACTTAGAATTTGAGAAGGAGGCAGGGAGCCTAGCCAAAGCTATTGAGTAGCTGTATAATGATTCACCAGAAATTTCAACTTTTAAAAAACTAATCCCCACTTAGCTAAACTGGCTTTTTTTTAAGAGCAGTTGCCTACTTTGAGGGAAGGAAGAACATGTTTCTATATAGAAATAACCAGAGAAGCACCCATACCTTCAGGGCACAGATGCCGTCAATGTTCAACAGATCCCAAGTATCATTAATACCATATCCAAAATTAGTCAGGAAAGCTACCCATGCTCAATGTAAATTAAAATAATGGAGTATACTTTCCTAATATGTGACTTTATCTCTTTGAGTCTGATGAATGTGTGCTTAGTAACTAGCCACCAAAAAAAACCCCCAAAACAAAAATGATTAATACCTTACCAAGAAGGGTACAACTAGTGACTATTCAATATCCTCTAGTGCTGGTTGGACTGTTGTCCATTTTAGTACTCTACCAATAACGTGAACACTTAATTTTCCTATTCAGTATTAACATACAAGTACCTATTTCTCTAAATCTTGACACCTTGTGTAAAAGAAAAACCTGAGGTCTGTTGGATCACTACATACAATTTACACAGCAGAGTGCTAATTAACGTGAAAGAATATTGCTCTTCCCAAAGCACCACATTTTAAAGTATTTTAAGATAGATTAATGCCTCTGACTTGGAAGACAGAGAAACGCATAACGAGCTTCCAGCAAGCAGCATGAATGGATCCAGGTGGAAGAGATCAGTGCCTGGCTTTCTTCTCAGCTGTGGACACAGAATGAACAGCCAGCCCCAACTAGCAATCTTACCAACAGCCCTGGGTTCCTGATTATGAGAGGAATGGAGTAAGTATAAAAATGCAGAAGTCGCAAAATTATTAGGAAAAAAACCTCAAGATTTGCATTATATTAAGGCAAAGGTATCATTTGTTAAGCATCTCCTGTGTACCAGGTGCTATGCTAGCTCCACAGGTTCTTAAATCCTCACTCTCCTCACCTCTATTTGACAGAATAAGAAACCAGAGCTCAGCATGACTTGCAAGTCACACTGCTAGAAAGTTGTGGGGAACCGTGCTGGGGTCTGATCGCAAGGCCCATTATCTTCCTATTCTACCACGATTCCTTGGTGAAACGATCTTTGAATATGACAATTTCAATCATGAATGACATCATTTACATTATAACATAAAGTAAAATGCAACTGTTGAGCATTTCAATAGTTATCAATATCATTAATGCAACAGTCTGACCTTATTCTCTTTTAATAAAATAATTATCTAAAACGTTTTATGCTCCTTAATCAATCCTGAGACTTGTTCAATAATCACTGATGTTTTTTGAAATGTCAATTGTAACCTATAAGTCGAAGAAGTAATTAAGTGCTAGACCCCATAGGGAGTTGCCTTTCTATTTACTTAGCATCCCACTTCAAATAGAGAGCATTAAATATGTCAGCAGCTGTGACGCAAATGAGGGTACCTGTGCTTGTTGCAGCCCTGGATACTGAGGGAGCTGAGGGGAGGGCCGTGCTTGAGCAGCAAAGAGAGCAGCCTGGTCCCCTGGCTGGCCCTGGAAAACAAAGCCGAGGCGAACTCTTGATCATAACAGCAAGGGCTTCACTTGAGCTTCTGGTCAACAATCCAAATAAACCCACGACATCCAATCTCATTACTTGAAGGCACAACTCACAGATTTTCAAACTGCCTTCAATACTATTTCTTATCAACTTCCTATGTGTGTTAAGACTGTTGAACTTATTCCTTCCAAAGAAGACTACAGGTGTTCCCAACAATAACACAGACATAAATACAAACCCAAACTCAGTGGTCTATTCAGCAAAGAGGCATTGAGATGATTTTCCAGTACACTCCAGGGTTCAAGCACCTCTGGAGTGCACGAGTATCTAAGTGTGAAGTCTGGAGCCACAGGGCTGCATCACCCTGTGCCCGGAAACGGAAGAGAACGTGTGGTAGGTACATACAAATGGCATATAAAAATGTCATGACTTTTTAATAAACTTTCTTCACAGTGACCTAAAAATTGCCTATTGAGCCAGGTATTAAAGGAATAAATCTGCTACCTCCTATGACTCTAAAAACCAATTCGAATATATTCAATAAAAATGTATACTAGCAAACATTATTCTAATCAAATACAATGCAAACTAAAACCAATTAACATCTGTTTCACCAAACTTAATTTAACCCATGTTTTAGCCTTAGGAAAATAACTACCTTCATAAGGACGGATGTATGTATGTTTTATGTTTAGGTAGTAGAAGTTATTTCATGGAAGCCTCCAGCAGTAATCATAGAAAGAGGCCTGGCTTCCTCTCATCCCTGTTTTTGTTTTTGTTCTTTCGGGATTATTGGTTATAAAGAATGAGATTCATTGTAGGATTGTTTTACTACTGTCTTATACTCAAGATTCTCACTTTCAAAATTGCTAAACTGTAGTTACATAGAACTATTTTCATGTACTTGGAGAGTAGTATAGATATCCTAGCAGGGAAAGCTTGAGAGGGAGAACAGCAACAATTATTAAGGATCTCTTAAATGCCAGGGACTGGACTTCTGGGTCTTATTCCCGCTTCCTCACAAGAACTCTACAGGGAAGAAGGATCATCCTCCTGTTAAGAAAGAAGTTCCAAAGAGCTCGAGCAATTTAACAAGCATACCCAGCAGGACCCAGCAGAGCCATGATCTAAACTCTAGAGTCCAAAGTCCAGGGCTCTTTCTATTATGAAGAGATGCCTCCATATGTGATATTAAGGATGAAAATATTTAAGTACTCACTTACTACTTATTCTTTAAGGACATACAGTCTCTTAAAATCACCCCAATAAGAAACCAAAAGAATAATCTCTATTAAGACTTGTTAGTGAGATATTGAAAACAAATGTATACATCAGCCAGTTAGAGTCACATAAAATACTTGAGGCCATTTATGGAACTTCAGTATCTCCTAAGGTGACTATCCATCTATACATGGTTCAAACACAGACATCTGAGTATATCTACTATGGCATCTATACGCAATAGCTTCAACAAGAATCCAACTTTCCAGAATAGGGTATCATAAAGATACTTTCAGCTTTTAAAGTTCATTAATCTGTTAAAAACAGCTATTTTTCAATTTGCTTAGGTCTAAGAAAAATAGGCTAAACTCCCTGTATAGAACTTTTACTCTGGCAATGTGGCCAGAAGGAGCCTAAAACTTTTCTTCCAAAGTATCCAAATGGCTCTTGATCCTCAAACACTATGCCAAGAAATCATGAAATCAACAAGATCTCTAAATGCCCTAAACCAGCACTCTTTCCAAGGTCCTTGTACAATTCCAAGGTCCTTGGAACTAACTGGTGTGCTTCTTTGTGGGGACAAATATCAGTATGTCATCATTTTTACAGAATAGAAGAAAAAAAAACTATTTATATATGAATTAGAATCTTGGGATCAATAGGTTGTTTATAATACCCATACTCATTTGGTTTTGGGGAAAAGGATGTGATTTGTATGTGACAGCTACATGCAGATGCATGAAACAGTTGTTTTCTAATTCTTTGCTCTTTCTTTGCTTATTACAGAACTTTGTGAAACATACTAAGACTTACACAATGCAGGGAGACTAGAATATCAATAAGGTATATATCTGAGTTACTGGGCAACACTCTTTTACTGAAAATATTCATTGAGATCACAGAGATTTAAGAAGTGTGAACTAAAAACTATTATTCCACATTTTAAAAAATCACAAACTACCATTCATAAAAAGGTGTTATACGTTTAAAAGAAGCAGGGAGAAAGGGATTTTTTTAAAACTGACATACTGTTTTGTCACTAAAATTTGCTGGGTGCGGTGGCTCATACCTGTAACCCTAGCACTTTGGGAGGCCGAGGCAAGAGGATTGTTGAGCCCAAGAGTTTGAGACCAGCCTAGGCAACACAGCAAGTCCTCATTTCTACAACCCCCGCCCCCCGCCAAAAAAACAAAAATTAGCCAGGTGTGGTGGTGCACACCTGTAGTCTCAGCTACTCAGGTGGCTGAAGTGAAGAACTGCCTAAGCCCAGGTGGTGAGCCAGGATCACATCACTGCACTCCAGTCTGGGTGACAGAGACCTAAACTCAAAAAAATAAATAAATAAAAATAAAATAAAATTTATATCAACCACTGATGTTTAAAGATGAACTACTTATATGTGAACATATTGTGTTTCTTCTCCCCCATCAGTTTTTTCCAACAGACTACTTGAGTACAGTAGAAAATAACTGAGATATGTAATATTCTTCCTGAGAAAAATCACAAACAGCCCAAGCTGGCTCACAGTCCCCATGTTCTCTGGACACAGCTTTAGCATCATGCGTTGTCCTGAAAGAAAAATAATCTTTCCTGCCAGATTGAACCAGATTCCTACTTTTCTTTGTTTCTCCCAGAATAATGACAGGAACACATTATTTCAACTTGTAGAAACAGTTCAATTTGTTGAGGAAAGAATGAATAAGGTCTTTAGCAACTTGAAATATTTTTACAAGTGCTAAACAAGGACCACAATGTGGAAATAATCGAAGAAACTAAAAACAGAGAATTAGTTAAAAAAAAAAAAAAAGTTAATGTTGGTGGGTATGATTTGGTCACATTAAACTATGAATAGATAATGAATATTATCCAAACTGGGACAGGCCACGACTAAAGGGCAATTCAGGATACTGGTCACTTTAGTTACCTGTTATTTTCTGAAAACTTATTAGGCTTTATCTTTAACTATTTCCTAGCACAGTGTCTAGCACAGAGTATATGCTCAGTAAATGTTTGTTGAGTAAAACTAAGATTTAACTTCATTTATCTGATAACCAAGAGATTCAGAGGTAAACTGGGATTGATATTTCAGCAGAAATTACTTTACCAAATGCTTTCAAGTTGCCTCAGTTTTTAGCACCATCTTTTGTTTTAAAAACACAAATTTAATTTAATGTGTAGCATTTATTATTCTAATGAGTTCTTTCTGCCAGCATTAGTATGGCAACTGCATAACTCAATTTTTTCCTCTTCATTCTGCTTAACTGAAACAGATAGAGGTCACATTAGCTTCTTATTTTTATGCACAGAATGGACCGTTTAGGAAGATGGTTTTTGAGGAACTATTTGTGTCTAGCCAGGTGCCATGTGACTTTAAGCACATTATTAGGAGAGAACTAAGTCATTTACACCCCTGCATGAGTTCCCATGGCTCAGGTACCTAACTTGCATATGTTTAGGGAATAATCTTCAGTTAACTGAGACAAACTAATAGTCATACAAGTCAGTCTCTACATTGTTACCCGAGGTAAATCTCTACACATGGTCTCCTTACTTCCTTTTGATGTGCTTTGCTTTGAGACTTGCCTCTATAAACAAAATGTAAATCTAAGTATAAACACGATATTAAATAAATGCAAGTATTTTTCTGAAACTTCCATTTTACACAAACGTCTAAACAAGCTGTGCTGTTCAATACTGACCTATCTTCTCAGGCTTTATAAGAGCAATTCTCTCTATTACAGCTGTATTTTTAATGAGATAGGAGAAGTATCTGAGGTCAAAGAGACATTGACTCAAAGGCCTTTGGCATAATTTGAAATTAATGCAGCTGAAAAGTTGAAAATTTTTGATAAACCATCCTCAAACATGATTTCCATTCTTCTGGGTCTTGTTCTCTTTTCCATCAGCAATCACATCCCAGTCAACTAAGCAAGTTGTGAAGAGCTCTTTCTAAAGGAGAGCTGGTTATGCCTCCAGTGAGTCAGGATTACAATCAGCAGCATTACAGAATCTGGAGTTCCCTATCCACTCAATTTACTAGTAATGATTTTTTTCAAATTGTTATTTAGTAAGTTTTTGATAGTGTTTAAAGGTCATAAATACAAAGACAAGTTGTATCTGAAAAACAAAGAACCAGAGTTTGCGACTCTGTTTCTGAAAACACTGATTTGGGGAAAAAATAAGAAAAGGCACATAACAAAAGGCAGGGAGTAACATTTCACAAATCACCTAGGTTAGATTTTTGACTCCTGGTTAGGACGTTACTGAGTAATGGAGCCCCTGGCTAAAACAGCACATAGTGCAAACCAGAAATTATGGGCATCACATCACACTGGTCTATTTTTCTCTTTTTCTTTTTTTTTTTTGAGACCGTGCTTCACTCTGTCATCCAGGCTGGAGTGCAGTGGCATGATCACAGTTTACCACAGCCTTAACCTCCTCAGCTCAAGTGATCATCCTGCCTCAACCTCCCAAGAAGCTGGGACTATAAGCACATGCCATCATACACCGCTAATTTTTCTGTCTGTAGAGGTGAGGTCTCACTTTATTGCCTAGGTTGGTCTTGCACCCCTGGGCTCAAGAGATCCTCCTTGGCCTTGGCCTCCCAAAGTGCTGGGATTATAGGCATGACCCACAACGCCTAACTCACACTGATCTATTTTGATTGCAAACAATGGACACAGAGAAAATTCTTTAATTATAAGAGGCCCTGTAGACTAGTACTGCTTGATACTTTTTATAAAGTTTTCATCTCAAATATAACTTGGTTGGGAATCAATTAACAGTAACATTCACTGTTAGACTATACTGAATAATTCTCAAATAAACACATCTCAGCAATAATGAACCTTTACAATATTAACATGTCCATAAATGATTAGTATAACAATTGGTTGAGTATACATTCATTAATTTCCTTAAAAATATACAAGAATATTGAAGAAAAAGAAGAATGGTCAAAAAAAAAGCCCAGCAAAGATACATATGTTCATCAGTTTGAATGAATATAGAAATCATAGAACATTCTTTTGACTTTAAATATTTATAAACAAAGTCTTTGTCTATAAAAATACTTTTTAAAACAAAAGTAAAGCTAATTATTGATGCAAATTGTTTTCTGCCTAATTTGACAATCATCTGAGCAATAAATGCCCTAGAGCAGACATAAGCTGTCTCCAAAATATTTTTAAGTTTGACAGTTTCATTCAAGTTTTTAAATACATAAAATTCTCACCTGCTCCCTCTATACCATACATATATGTCAAAAAAAGGTTAAGTCTTCTCAGAAAAGTTTGCAAACTTTCCTTTGCTGAAATAACTATTGGAGAAACTGTCTATATAACAAGCATTAAATAACCTAAATATTTTCAAGGTTTGAATATACAGTTAAGAATATTTTCAACAACACACAGATTATGTTACCCATTAAAGTGGCAGTGAAACAAGTTGACTTACATTCACATCTGAGATGTGTGCTCTTTTTTATTCTAATGCTTCTTGGGTTTATGTTGTGGGTTGGCTATCTGATACAGAAACCTATAAGTAATTTAATGCAAAACATGCATTCTTAGCTAGCCCAGGCAAAGCAGTAGAGGTGACGTCTTATGACATGCATGCACAAGACCTATGTTCGAAAAAAAAAGAAAAATCTTCTCCATACCATAAGGAAAATAGAAATGATGTGTTGTGTTGAGAATTTGGGAATAGCCAGTGAGTGGGATGTGATGAGAGGGTATGTTTCATAACCACAGTTTCCATGTCTTGCATTGGCCTATGAGTTAGCATGCCATGCGTTCCTCTACTAATGATGTAAATTACCACAGAGAGAAGCAAGAGCTCAGAAACAGACAGGTTCAAAACTGGGACTGAGATGAAGGTGCACGAACTGGCCTATGCTTCCAAACCCAGGCCATGAACATTTGTTAGGTTCTATATCACACGTGTGTACAATGAAAATCATGAGGCAACCAAAGAGAGAAATTTTCAGAAATAAAGTCCATTAAATTGAACATGGGCAATGCATTCATGACTCTGTGTTACAGCCTCAAACATAAACCAAGTAACAGTGAAATGAAGACTATCATTATTACCAGCTATAGAAGAAAACCCGCTTCTCATTTTGATGTTCAAAGGGCAATGCTCTAAAAGTTTACTCAAAAAAAAAAAAAGAAAGAAAAAGGAATGACAGCAGGGGTGTTACCATTATGTTGTCAAAGTCTTCCAGAAGGGAGACAGCAGAGTTACAGAAGTCCTACAGAAAGGGGACAGCAAGAAAACGGCAGACAATACAGATAAGATTTTTTAACCTAATGATGTGTGTAGCCAAAACACATATGAAATATTTTACTTTAAAACAATGTTTCAGGGAGTTAAGACTTGAAATCCCAGGCCCAACATGGGTTTTATTAACCCACATGCCAAATGACCTAACTACAGACTGTGACAGGGATAAATAAAATGGTAACATTCATATTACAGAATAGCACAAGGTGGAGGTTAAATGGTGATATAAAATTCGTTGTGGAGATATGAGATGCAGACACTTGGTGCAACTAAGGGTTGTGGAAACCCCAACGTGAGCATCAGGAGGCTAGAGTCCTTCCTGGCCGAGAGCCAGTTCCAGAGCTCAGGACATTTGGGTTACATTTAACAGACTAGACATTAAGTGAACACGTCAGTAGGTCATATATTGTTGGACATAATTAGACAGCTCCATCCCGAATAATAGCAAGTGAAAAGACAGTATCGGGCTAACCATACATTCAAACAACCACAGTAGACAATGAGTATTTATAGTGCCACCACTGCTTACACCATATCAGGGAATCTGACTTAGAAAAAGGCAACGGACCAATAGGAGAAAACTGCTATTTTTCAGTTAAATGATTCCCTTATTTAGTCATTTATACAAGTGGATTCCAGGGGATATATTACCGAGATGTTAAAAATTTCCCTGAGCTCACTGAGTTCTAGAGGTAGAAATGAAGCTAAGAATTTTTAACCCTAACAGAAAATGTATTTCACTATACTAAGGATCAGATAACATAGGAGGAATTTTCCAGCAAATAATAACAATTTTCACCATTTTAGATATAGGTACACAATTCATGGCATCTGGACATTGATATTTAGATCCAACAGTCACTCTTATATTAATGGTTCATTTTCTTATTCCTCCACTCAATCTTCCGCCTTCTCTCATAAAACTCAAGTGGCATATACTATCTCCTAGCTCATTTTTTTTTTGTCTAATAATAATTTCGGCCAATGAAATCAGCACTTTCGTCATCATTCAGAAAAACAGAGAAATACCAGACATTAAATAATAAGCAAAGCACCTGCTTCCCTGGACATGTTTTCTACCCGAGGAACAAAATGATAACATTCAGAGCATGTTTACTAGTTCAGTGGTTTTTCTCCTCCAAAGATCATTTTTGTCATTGAGATGTATATAAATGACACCCACTGTGCAAATGCATTAAAGATAATTATCAATACTCACGATTTGCTTCAACAAGACATGTTGCCTAATAGAATCTCAAATGTGTTCAATTTATATGATCATGAAATTTACAAAAGGAAAAACTGAATATCTAGTATAAAAGAGGCCTAAACTCAAAGGTAATCAGGAAAATGCAAATTAAAATGACACAATACAATGCCATTTTAACTGCTCTGATTGAGAAAAATAAGGTATGACAATATCAAGGGTTGGTGAGAATGTGGAGAAAGAAAAAAAGGTAATTTACTACTCTTTCTTTTTTATATTTCTTTTAGTCAGAGTCTTGCTCTGTTGCCCAGGCTGGAGTGCAGCGGCACTATCATGGCAAATACAGCCTTGACCTGCTGGGCTCAGGTGATCCTGCAGTTTCAGCCTTCCAGGTAGGCAGAACTACAAGTGCATACCACCATGCTAGGCTAATTTTTAATTTTATTGTAGAGACGAGGTCTTGCCAAGTTGCCCAAGCTGGTCTTGAGTCCCAGGCTCAGGCAATCCTCTCACCTCTGCCTCCCAAAGTGCTGGGATTACAGGCTGAGCCACCAAATCCAGCCTCATTTACTATTCTGAAGGAAATCATCACCACTTTGGAAGTCAAATCAGCATATCCATGTTCAGGTACAAAAACTTTCTGCATGTGCAGAAGAAACATACAAGAATGTTTGCTGTAGTACTGTTAGCAGTGGGAAAAAATGGAAATAACTTAAATAATCCTCAACAGAAGAATGGATAAATAATATATTAATATTCATAATGGAATAGTATCCAACAGGATACATCAAGGAATAAAGCTCCATGAAATAAGGTGGAAATGATTTAAAAATGAGCTACAAAAAAGTTGTAAAACAATACAACATATGTGTGAGGCCATTTATATAAAATTTCAAATCTGCAAAGTAATACTATATAATGTTTATGCAGATAGATAGAAAAATAGGTAGCAAAAGTATAAAAACATTCATAAGAAAGAAAAACACAGAGGGCACTGTGGCTCACACCTTTAATCCTAGCATGTTGGGAGGCAGAGGCAAGAGAATTGCCTGAGTCCAAGGGTTCAAGACCACCCTGGGCAACTTGGCGAGACCTCGTCTCTACAATAAATCAAAAACTTAGCTGGCCGTGGTGGCATGCGCCTGTGGTTCCAGCTACTTGGAAGGTTGAGGCAGAAGGATCACCTGAGCCCAGCAGGTCAAGGCTGTGGAGGCTGTGAGTGTGTCATTGCACTGCAACTTGGGCAACAGAGTGAGATATCTACAAAGATGGAGGGAGGGAAGGAAGGAGAGAAGGAAGGAAGGAAGGAAGGAAGGAAGGAAAGAAGGAAGGAAACTAAATTCAGGATAGTCCCCCTTTAAATGAAGGAAAACAAATAAAAAAAGATAAGGGTACTTATCTATTTATGTAAGGTTTTATTTTAAAAATGATCTATAGTAATATGGCAGAAAATTATTATTTAATAAAGCTAGGTGGTAAGTGCATTAGTGAATATTATATTATCTATTCTTCTCTTTAAGCTTGAAATACACCACCAAAGAGTGAGTGGGAGGGAGAGAGAAAACAAAGGAAACAGATTTTCCAAGGTGATACCATATCCCCAGGGTAGGAGACCAATCCCCCAAACAAAGGGAAGTTACTCAACTTAAATGGGCCCCATCAGTCCAAGAGCATGTTTTCATTAAGTCACAGAATCATTTTTTGCCAAGGAGTTAACAACTTAGGAGGTTCTGACTCAGTCATCCTTCCTTTTATAAATTACTTAATTCCTTCATTTGGATACACAAATAACAAGACCTGCTCTATGGTTGATAACCTTACCCCCTTACAAGTTACAAGTTACTACGTGTACTAGCTATGAACTGGGCCTATCATTCCTGTCCTCAGTCAGAAATCTTCCTCTTTTCTGTCATGAAAAAACCCTGTAACCAATTTTGGTTTTTTCTTTTTGTTGTTATTTGTTTGCTTTTTACAAACTTGGCTCAATCAGTTCCAGCTAAACATATTTTTTGTCTCTTTCTTTGCTTAAAATATACTGCCTAGCACTGATTATTACAAAGAATGTAAAGTAATTTAGTGCATTCAAAGGGAGAAATCAGGATACAGTGAGACCATAAATCAAAGCATAAAATAAAGTTCTAGCCGGGCTCGGTGGCTCAGCCTGTAATCCCTCACTTGGGGAGGCTGAGGTGAGTGGATCGCCTGAGCCTGCGGGTTCGAGACCTGCCTGGGCAACTTGGTGAGACCTCATCTCTACAATAAATCAAAAAAATTAGCCGGGCATGGTAGTGCGTGCCTGTAATTCCAGCTACTTGGAAGGCTGAGGCGGAAGGATCGCCTGAGCCCAGCAGGTCAAGGCTGCGGTGGCTGGGAGCAGCCACTACACTCCAGTCTCGGCAACAGAGTGATACTCCAACTCAAAAAAAATAAAAAATAAAAAATAAAGTCCTTTTCTTAAGTCAAAACTTAAGATTGCTTTTGCAAGTTCCTTCCCTATATGATTGACATGGTAAGTGGTGGGGAAGAAAGTCCCTGCTGTTAAAAAAAAAACTGAGTATAAGAAAGAGGTGAATGGAAAATAATTCAAGCAATATTCTGCATTCTTATAACTAACAGTCTATTACTATAACTAATATTCTATATTTTGGGATAGTTTTAACATAATATGTAGAAAATAGAATACAGTGAGACTTGTAGCATTGAAATTGAAATAAGCCCCTCTAATGTTTGTATCACAGAGTTTAGACAGTAAAAACATCACTTTAAGAAGTCAAAATGACTATTAGGAAGACTAAACAACATTCCTTCTTATTTGGCTGTTCTACTGGTGGCCACTGAGCAAATGAGGATTAAACCAATTGTATTAAGGACAATTAATGTAATTATACAAGTAAACCATTTGACAAGCATTTATTCTCTTGTAATACTTAACATAGTTAAGAAAATTAAGATTTGTCTGGGATAGGATATTCTTTTAAAATAATAAAGCCATAAAAATACTATAAAACATCAATAAGTATGCCAGCTAACACTTCTGAGCAGTTACTGTGAGCCAGCCACTGTTCTAAGAGCTGTTGTGTGCTAAGTCATTCACTCACAACCACCCTATAAAATAAGTACAGTATTGCATTAGCTCCATTTTATAGACGAGACTCTGAAACACAGAGAGGTAGTGTTAACGACAACACTGAGTCCCATCAAACAAAGGGGACACTGAGTAAGGAGTGGAGACAGTTCAGTTTTTACAGTGGTCCTCCCTTACCTGCAGTCCAGCTCCTTATCGTTTCGGTCCCCTGCAGTCCAAAAATAGGTGAGGACGGCATGGTAGATTTTCAAAGAGACCACATTCATATAACTTTTGTTACAGAACATTGCCATAATTTTATTGTTTTTATGAACAACAGCTATTTTATTAGCTGTTGTTGTTAATCTCCTACGGATCCTAATTTACAAATTAAACTTTACTAGAGATATCTATACACAAGAGAAAACATGGTGCATATCAGCCTTGGTACTATCTATGATTTTGGCAACCAGTGGGGGTTTTGGAATGTATACCCTATGGATCGGGGGTTGGAGGGCTGGGACTGTTGTACATTCCGGGATGAAGACTGTGACTAAGAAGAATGAAAACAGACTTTCTGCCTGTCCAAATGCACTAAAGCTGTAGGAAAATATGTTCAATTATTTCAATCATTACATCAAATAGTCTGATTAAAAATATTTAACAATATCCATGCTATTTAGTACCTGTTTTCTAGACACTAAAATAATGTTTAACACATTCCTGAGGAAATGACGATCCATAACAAAAAATTCTATGACTAACTGAAGCTCAGGTACAGTCTTTGCAGTGGAACTAGAGGGTTATTTTATAATGGAATTCTAGTTTTCACTGTGTATCATCTACAGATGGGAAGAGGGTAGAAGGACTCTGTAAGTTCTTCGACATATCTAGAACTCAGGGATATATGTCTTCCCACTCCCATCTAAGTTTTCAAAGAAATTACAGCATAAGTCATTGGAGGGGTTAGTTTTCAGGAGCCTCAGAAGGACAGCTATGAAATGAGTCTGGGGATAAAAATCAAACTGCTGAGGAGGGAGGCTACCAGGAAGTTCTAGGCTTTAGGAAATAGCTGCTCAATTTTGCATTCATTCACTTGATAAGCATCTCGTAGATTTCTACTGTGTGCTTAGTAGATAAAAGGAAGATACAAAATATTACATGGCCCTGTGCCTGACTCAGTAAGAAAGGGAACAAAGAATGGGTTACTGGACCCAAAAAAGTG